>SKCR01040877.1:0-213295 GCA_019454045.1 Zanthoxylum bungeanum | reverse complement strand
AAATATAATTGTGATTGGACTCAATATAATTGTGATTGTGACTGAGCTTAATATTACTTAGGTAGAAACTGAGCTCTCAGTCACATTTTAGTTAAACGACAAGAAAGCTTTGAGGATAATTTTGACCTTACAGAAATCTAAATTTGAGAAAAATTCTCTTATGAAAATTATATGTATGAATGTTAACTGTATATGTACAATTTTACAAATTGTGATTTGGAGTTCAAATGAAGACGATATAAGTATTTGGAAATGACTGATATGAAATTATTAATTTTCTTATAAATATAATGGACATTTTTTTACTCATTTTTCAAATCGAAATATATCGACAATAATATTTTGATTCGATTCGTTTAAAATTCAACATAAATTCAAATTAATAATTCATTTTTCCACCCCTACTTCCATTGTCATCACTAGCGTTAAATGCACGTTTATAAATTCTCAATAAACACAAATCACAAATCGTAATTTAAAAAAAAAATAAAATAAAATAAAATCGATATGCAAACTGATGAGTGCATTTTACGATATGGACGAAAAAATGGCTAACTAACATAATCTAGGCCCAACAAAGATTCCATCATAATTTTTTTTGGAGAGTAACTAATAATGCCAGGTATTTCAATTATTATTTGAATATCGAGTCATAACAGTGACATCTTATTTTGAGAAATGAGAGAAAGTAATTTTATAATATCAAAATTAGGGTTCCAAGCTTTTTGTTTCATAGCAATAGACAAATACCCGATTCCTGAATAAAATTGCCCATCTTCTTATTTTCCCTTATTAAATTCTGAAATCCCTTACACTCTATTTTGGATTTCTCTCTCTTCATCTCAAAGGTAAAATCAACAATTCCCAACTCTGAATATGTTATCAACATCATTATCAAGCATCATAATCAACACATTGGCATCTTTAACACATTGGCATATATCAAAGTGAATGAAAGAGAACTGGTGTTGTTTTAGACACTTTGCGATTGATGGGTATCATAAAGTATCTTAAATTTGAGACAATTTGGGATGAAAATGTATCGTAAAAGTGTCTCAAATTAAAAATACTTTGATACATTCTCGATACCTTGACATATCTCAAAGTGCCTCAAATAACATAACGAGTGTTGTTTGAGACAGTTTGCGATTAAAGGAGAAACAACATTGCAAAAACCAATATTGTAAAAGAAATTTAAAAAAAAAATTCTACAAAATTCTCTAAAATCGATCAATGCACATTTGGAGTAATTCGCACTATAAAAAATGTGGTATTATCGACCTATATTACCGACCGACTACTTCGGTCAGTAATTTTTTATTATTTACCGATCGAATACCAATCAAAAAGAATAAAAATAATTTATAATCAATTACCGATCAAAATATTACCGACCGAATATTTAGTCGATAGTCGGTAGGTTATACGGCGCTGAAGATTAATTTGGCTCCAATTTATGCTACCAACAATTACCAATCAAATATTCATTCGGTCGCTAAAAGAATATTAATTATAAAAAAAAAACGTAATAAAAAAATTAGTCATTTACCGACCGAATAACGGTCGGTCGGTAAAATTAAAAAAATTTAAAATTAAAATCATAAAATAAATATATATATATATATATATAATATATAATAATATTATTATTTTACCTTATGTATATATACACACACATTATATATATATAATGTAAAATAATAATATATATATATATATATATATATATATATATTATATTACATATTATAATAAGAAATATGTCATATCCAACTGTCAATTATGTTACACTTTCAATCTTGAGGTCAATGGTTCAAAACATACCAATTATATCAATTTGTAAAATTAAATGTGGATTGTGTGTGTTTAGTGTCTGCTTGTTCTTGAGTGGTATTAAAGCCCAGGTGTGGGGCCCACCTATAGCTAGTCTTGTGGGCCTATGGTAGGCCTCACAAATATTTTTTTAAATATAATCACTTTACCGACAGAAAGAAGTTCGGTCGGTATAGTTTACTGATCGAATTACAATTCCGTCGGTAAAATCTAATTATTTATTTATTCATTTGGTCAGTAATTTTACTGATCGAAATATAATTGGTTGGTAATTTGGTCTGTAAATTACAGATTGACGCTATTTTCGATCTGTAATTTATCACTGAGTTAAATACCGATCGAAAATATTTGATCGATAATCGTCATTATCGATCGAATATTTTAGATTACCGATCGAATAATTTCTAATTTTCTTATAATGTTGTCTGCCAGTGCTATAGATTAAAGTTCGTGTCGTCAATGACTGAGAGTTTAGAGAGAGAGAGATAGATAAGTGATAGAATTATGTTGAAATGGAGGCGGAGAGAGTTAGGGTTTGTCTATTTTTGAGATGGAAAAATAATCAGAAGGGTATTTTTATCCACAAATTGGGTTTTTGCCTATTTTTGAAACAAAAAGTTCAGGCCTCTAATTGTAATATAGCTTAATTTATATAATTTCCCTGTAATTTTATTATTGTTATATTACGTTAGTTAGTAATATGTTTTTTTTTCATGAATTATAATTTCATGCTTCAATAATAAAAATAAATAAATAACCCGATAATTACCAATAAACTGATACATCAATTAAGACTCATACACTGAAATAATTATTATCGTCCAACCACCCCTTCAGGCCAAGGCGTGCGACATCAAGACTTGTATTCAAATTATACAACAATCAGTGCAGTTTTGGGTTGGCTCGAATGAAGATCCAAATGCACACATTCTCAATTTCCTGGAAATATGCAACATTTCAACTTCAATACAGGGGCAGAATAATCGGTTCACCTACGAGCTTTCTTATATTTATTGAAAGACAGAACTAAGGGATGGGTTCAGTCACTACCAGCAGGATCGATCACTACATGGACAGACCTTGCCACCAAGTTCCTCGCCAAGTATTTTCCTCCCGTCAGAATAGCAAGGATGCGTGATGACATCATGTCACTCACGCGATATGATTTGGAGTCCTTATACGACGCGTGAAGAGATATAAAGACCTTATGTGCAAGTGCATGCATCATGATATTGCGAAATGGATGCAAGTTCATACCTTTTATAATGGACTTAATGGAATAATGAAAACTACAGTAGACGCAGCGGCTGGAAGTTCGCTAATGGCCAAAGATGAGAATTTTGCATTGGATCTACTAGAAGAAATGGTGAATAACAACTCTCTATGGACAACTGAAAGAGGTATTCAGCAGCGAGCGGCATAAGTCTACGGGTTAGAGCTAAACACAGTCGTGAATGTCAAACTAGACCAAATCTGCACGTGTCTATAGATCCTCGGTAAGCAGGCTGTGAATAATTTTGGAGCTACAAGTGCATGATATGGGAAAATGCATAATTGAGAGCCCTACGCTCCACATGGATAGTCTGTCAAGTATGTTAATGTGGATGCTGGATTTCGGCCGAGGTCCACAATCAGAATTTGTAGGTTGGGGGCATTAGCGATCCTGCAAGACAAGGTAGAATGAGCGGGAGTAGACTACCCACCGGTGTGGTGGGTGCCGGGGGCACTCCGACGCCCAAGTCAGTAGTATGAAATGAGTAGTAAATGCATAAAATGTGAAAGCAAGGCTTATTATTACCTTAACTTTCTTATAGTGGCCGTGAGGGCGATGATATGTGTTTTGAAGAAGGGAATTCTCTGAGAACTTTTGTCTACGAACAGTAGCTAGTAAGCCATCGAGAAGCCTGTCTAGAACTTTGAATTATCCCCATTTTATAGATCTGAAAAGAGATTACTTTGTAGCTGTGATAAGTGCTGACCTCTCTGGCAGATGAGCCCACAACGTGCTTTGGATTCAACTTTCGGCGTGGAAGAATATTTGCATGTGTTTGTTTTTTAGAAAAAGAGGAATAGTTAGTAACAATTGTTTTATGCTGTCTACTTATTTGGCTTTTCATTTGTAGAGTTATGTACCGATGGAATAAAGTCTTTTGGGCTGGGTTCTTCCAATATGGTTTTTAAGGGCCAATATTTGTGGGCTTTTGGTATTGAATTTTGATGTGAAAAGACAATTTTACCCCTGGCCCAAATTTGGCACGTACAGTTTGTCCCCTACTCTCTAAGTCAAGAAGTCCTTGACTTGGAGAGTATTTCAATATATATCGAATACAACAAGATGTATCTCGTACCAGTCAAGAATGTACTAGTTCATGTTTCATACGACAGAGTGAATTCAATGCATGGTTTATGAGTAGTCCAAGTCTTCAACTTGGCTTGACACAAGCCATGGGGAATGTCCCCAGTCGACTGAACCATAATACGGTTCAGGAGTATATTCCATACGATAAGTGTAAACTGGACAGAGGAAGTCCAGGTCTTCAACTTGACTCGGCATGATTCGTGGGGAATGTCCACAGTCGACTGAACCAGATGAAAGTTCAGGAAAATCTCTATACTGCCGGTCAAGGACCAGGGGATCTAGACCAGATGAAGGTCATGTGCTGAACTTGACTCGTTATGAGCCATAGGGGATGTCCCCAGTCTACTGAATCAAATAAAGGCCAGGACAATCTCCGTACTACTGGTCAAGGACCAGAAGAATCTTCAAATTTTTCTAGTCCAGATGAAGGTCATGTGATGAACTCGACTCTACATGAGTCCATGAGGGATATCCCCAGTCGACTGATCCGGACGAAGATCAGGATAATCAATTGACTCTATATGAGCCATATGGGATGTCAACGGTCGACTGATCCAGTTGAAGATCGGGATAATCAATTGACTATATATGAGCCATGGGGGATGTCCCCAGTCGACTGATCCAGTTGATGATCAGGATAATCAATTGACTCTATATGAGCCATGAGGGAAGTCCCCAGTCGACTGATTCAGATGATGATCAGGATAATCCCCATACTACGGGTCAAAGGACCAGGGGAATTAACAATGTCGTCTGACCAGATGAAGGTTATATATTGACTCTACTTGAGCCATGGGGAGTGTTCCCAGTCGACTGAACCAGACGAAGGTTCAGGATAATCTCCATACTACTAGTCATGGACCAGTAGAGTTTACAATGTCTTCTGGACCAGATGAAGGCCAGGTCTTCAACTTGACTCTACATGAGCCAACGGGGGATGTCCCCAGTCGACTGAACCAGATGAAGGTCAGGATAATCCCCATACTACGGGTCAAAAGACCAGGGGAATCTACAATGTCGTCTGACTCTACTTGAGCCATGAGGGATGTTCCCAGTCGACTGAACCAGATGAAGGTCAGGATAATCAATTGACTCTTTATGAGCCATGTGGGATGTCCCCAGTCGACTGAACCAGATGAAGGTCAGGATAATCCCCATACTACGGGTCAAAGGACCAGGGGAATCTACAATGTCGTCTGACCAGATGAAGGCCAGGTCTTCAACTTGACTCTACATGAGCCAATGGGGGATGTCCCCAGTCGACTGAACCAGATGAAGGTCAGGATAATCAATTGACTCTTTATGAGCCATGGGGGATGTCCCCAGTCGACTGAACCAGATGAAGGTCAGGATAATCCCCATACTACGGGTCAAATGACCAGGGGAATCTACAATGTCGTCTGACCAGATGAAGGCCAGGTCTTCAACTTGACTCTACATGAGCCAATGGGGGATGTCCCCAGTCGACTGAACCAGATGAAGGTCAGGATAATGGGTATATTGTCGAATGAGTTCATCAACAAGTTCCAAGATATAGGCTTGTAGATGTAGACTGCGATGAACATCAAGTCTCAAGTCATAACTATATGTGGTATCTACAACAATTCCCAAGCTACATATGTAGATGTCGATTGGGAAAAACATCAAGCATCAAGCCATACATGCATAAGATCAACAACAAGTCCCAAGCTACATATGTAGATGTCGATTGGGAAAAACATCAAGCATCAGGCCATACAAGCATAAGATCAACAATAAGTCCCAAGCTACATATGTAGATGTCGATTGGGAAAAACATCAAGCATCAAGCCATACAAGCATAAGATCCACAACAAGTCCCAAGCTACATATGTAGATGTCGATTGGGAAAAACATCAAGCATCAATCTACACATGCATGAAATCCACAATAACCAAGCTACACTTATGTAGATGTCGATTGGGAAAGACATCAAATATCAAGCTATACACGCATGAAATCCTCAATAAATCCCAAGCTACACTTATGTAGATGTCGATTGGGAAAGACATCAAACATCAATCTACACATGCATGAAATCCACAATAAATCCCAAGTTACACTTATGTAGATGTCGATTGGGAAAGACATCAAATATCAAGCTATACACGCATGAAATCCACAATAAATCCCAAGCTACACTTATGTAGATGTCGATTGGGAAAGACATCAAATATCAAGCTATACACGCATGAAATCCTCAATAAATCCCAAGCTACACTTATGTAGATGTCGATTGGGAAAGACATCAAACATCAATCTACACATGCATGAAATCCACAATAAATCCCAAGTTACACTTATGTAGATGTCGATTGGGAAAGACATCAAATATCAAGCTATACACGCATGAAATCCTCAATAAATCCCAAGCTACACTTATGTAGATGTCGATTGGGAAAGACATCAAACATCAATCTACACATGCATGAAATCCACAATAAATCCCAAGCTACACTTATGTAGATGTCGATTGGGAAAGACATCAAATATCAAGCTATACACGCATGAAATCCTCAATAAATCCCAAGCTACACTTATGTAGATGTCGATTGGGAAAGACATCAAACATCAATCTACACATGCATGAAATCCACAATAAATCCCAAGTTACACTTATGTAGATGTCGATTGGGAAAGACATCAAATATCAAGCTATACACGCATGAAATCCTCAATAAATCCCAAGCTACACTTATGTAGATGTCGATTGGGAAAGACATCAAACATCAATCTACACATGCATGAAATCCACAATAAATCCCAAGCTACACTTATGTAGATGTCGATTGGGAAAGACATCAAATATCAAGCTATACACGCATGAAATCCTCAATAAATCCCAAGCTACACTTATGTAGATGTCGATTGGGAAAGACATCAAACATCAATCTACACATGCATGAAATCCACAATAAATCCCAAGCTACACTTATGTAGATGTCGATTGGGAAAGACATCAAATATCAAGCTATACACGCATGAAATCCTCAATAAATCCCAAGCTACACTTATGTAGATGTCGATTGGGAAAGACATCAAACATCAATCTACACATGCATGAAATCCACAATAAATCCCAAGCTACACTTATGTAGATGTCATTGGAAAGACATCAATATCAATCTACACATGCATGAAATCCACAATAAATCTCAAGCTACACTATGTAGATGTCGATTGGGAAAGACATCAAGTATCAAGCCATACAAGCATAAGATCTACAACTAGTCCCAAGCTACATATGTAGATGTCGATTGGGAAAAACATCAAGTATCAAGCCATACAAGCATAAGATCTACAACTAGTCCCAAGCTACATATGTAGATGTCGATTGGGAAAAACATCAAGTATCAAGCCATACAAGCATAAGATCTACAACTAGTCCCAAGCTACATATGTAGATGTCGATTGGGAAAAACATCAAGTATCAAGCCATACAAGCATAAGATATGCAACTAGTCCCAAGCTACATATGTAGATGTCGATTGGGAAAAACATCAAGTATCAAGCCATACAAGCATAAGATCTACAACTAGTCCCAAGCTACACATGTAGATGTCGACTGGGACAAATTGACTTGATGAAAGTCCAAAAGAATTTTCATACTACCTAACTTGATAAAGATTGGTCGATTGGACCTAAAGGAGATCCAAGAAAGTTTTTTTTTTCATTCTACTAGGAATGATAAAAGATTCCCTATGTAGTATGGAGTTGGCAATAATAAATCAATGTAGCATGAAGATGATGACTAACCTTTGACTTAGTCTGGAGGAGTTGACAATAATTCCAAGTTGTCTGGAGAGATTGGAAGTTTTCCATGTAGCCTGAAGTGGATAGCCATCCACATTGTCGTATGGAGAATAGTTTTGTTGTTTGGCTTTGTGTTCATGCTCCACATACACCAAGAAAGCATATTATTATTTTGACTTTCGTTGAAGCCTGCTCCTTCTTTTCTTCCACGTACTACTTGTGTCGATTCAAAAATGAGACCTTTCATATAATCATTCCATGCTACAAGTGAAGATGCTCGTATGTAGAGTCAAAAAAGCCAAGCCAAAGCACTCCATGCTACACGTGAAGATGCTAGAATGTAGAGTCAAAAAATCCAAGCCAAAGCACTCCATGCTACACGTGAATATGCTTGCATGTATAGTCAAAAATGCCTAGCCAAAGCACTCCATGCTACACGTGAAGATGCTAGCATGTAGAGTCAAAAAATCCAATCCAAAGCACTCCATGCTACACGTGAATATGCTTGCATGTATAGTCAAAAATGCCTAGCCAAAGCACTCCATGGATCACGTGAAGATGCTTGTATGTAGAGTCAAAAAAGCCAAGTCAAAATACTTCATGCTACACGTGAAGATGCTTGCATGTAGACTTAAAAAATCCAAACTAAAGCACCCAATGAATCACGTGAATATGCTTATATGTAGACTCAAAAAATCCAAGCCAAAGCACCCAATGAATCACGTGAATATGCTTATATGTAGACTCAAAAAATCCAAGCCAAAGCACCCAATGAATCACGTGAATATGCTTATAAGTAGACTCAAAAAATCCAAGCCAAAGCACCCAATGAATCACGTGAATATGCTTATATGTAGACTCAAAAAATCCAAAAAAAAAATGAAAGAAACTACAAGTATGAAACACAAGCGAGAGTTGAATGTTTAGTGGTCAACTGGTATGTCCAAAAATGGGCAATGCAAGCCATGAAAGCAAACATGTATTGTGCTTATATGGATGTGTTAATGAAGGCGTATGTTGGCTAGGCCATGCATGATTTGTCTCTTTCTGTATGGAGTGTAGCATGGGATTTTCAAGGTGATGGGTGATAAGCTTACATCTTTTGTAGGCGTATGATGTTTATGCATATGGGATGGTTCGTGAATGGTGGAATAAAGAGAGGTATTATTTCCACTATACTTATCTGATGGTTTTCAAAAATCAGAATATCTTGTAGTGTCGAATGGGACCTGGTCATTTTAAATCAAGTTGGATCCCATATGTCTTGGCCTGTGCATGGTTTTTGTCGAATGGACCATTTCTCCTTTGCATGTGGCTTTGTCGAGTGAACCCCACAATCATCTCTTCTTTGAATATAATTTTACAGATATGATCTAGCATGTGGTCTCATAGTAGGCTATTCTTACAGTCTACATTTGTTTAAGGACTACATGTGGCAGAGTGCTTTCTTCGGTGTAGATTGGAGATAATTACTCCAACATTTCCTTTCACATGGAAGATGTGACTTGTTGTGAAAGGTCGGCTGGTGAAATGTGATGGTTTTTTTAGTGATTAAATGGATGGTTGTTTGATGATGAATTTTCACTTGCCATATTCTTGAATGCTCATAAGAGATTGAGTTTGATAAGATAGTTGAAATGACTTGTTGCCTCATGCTACTATTGGAGATTAGTACTCGAGTTTTACATGGATCAATTTTCATCTTCCATTGATTGTAAATGTTATGTAGAGTGGCTGATTATGCCACTACAGGATCTTGTGTCTGTTTGTAAAGATTGTCGACCGAGTGGTATTTGCTTGCTATGAATCGCTAAGGCCCCACGGTGGGCGCCAAATTGTGGATGCTGGATTTCGGCCGAGGTCCACAATCAGAATTTGTAGGTTGGGGGCATTAGCGATCCTGCAAGACAAAGGTAGAATGAGCGGGAGTAGACTACCCACCGGTGTGGTGGGTGCCGGGGGCACTCCGACGCCCAAGTCAGTAGTATGAAATGAGTAGTAAATGCATAAAATGTGAAAGCAAGGCTTATTATTACCTTAACTTTCTTATAGTGGCCGTGAGGGCGATGATATGTGTTTTGAAGAAGGGAATTCTCTGAGAACTTTTGTCTACGAACAGTAGCTAGTAAGCCATCGAGAAGCCTGTCTAGAACTTTGAATTATCTCCCTTTTTATAGATCTGAAAAGAGATTACTTTGTAGCTGTGATAAGTGCTGACCTCTCTGGCAGATGAGCCCACAACGTGCTTTGGATTCAACTTTCGGCGTGGAAGAATATTTGCATGTGTTTGTGTTTTTAGAAAAAGAGGAATAGTTAGTAACAATTGTTTTATGCTGTCTACTTATTTGGCTTTTCATTTGTAGAGTTATGTACCGATGGAATAAAGTCTTTTGGGCTGGGTTCTTCCAATATGGTTTTTAAGGGCCAATATTTGTGGGCTTTTGGTATTGAATTTTGATGTGAAAAGACAATTTTACCCCTGGCCCAAATTTGGCACGTACAGTTAACAACTACAACAGACAATGCCACATCCCGTACGTAGATAACTACAACCCTAGGTGGTAGAGCAATTAATGGCACCAGTAGAAGACATAATTGAAGGAACTAGTAGCAGGCATGCTTAAGAAGAAAGAAGCCATGTATGATGCCCTATTTTAGTGTCAAACTACAACCATAAGAGCATTGGAGACCCAAATTAAACATCTTGTAATTAATCAAAGTCAGAGGCCACAAGAAGCTTGCCCAAGTGACACAGACGACAACCCGATGAGGGCGGGAAAAGAATTATGCAACGCCATCTCAGTCAGCCATAACGAAATAGAGGATGAGTGCATCACGCAAATGTATGATGAATAGCTTGATGAGGAAGTTCATGAATGCGTAAATGCCCTTGATGTTTCACCTAGTTTGAGACCTAAACTGCAGCCTCTATTATAGGGATCCACGAAGAATGAGACAAAGAGAGCGGCAACTTCACTCATGAACATCATTGTCAAAAAGGAAAGGCTCACACATGTGTGTAGTACTATATTACAAAGACCAATAGTAACCAAATTCAAAGATCCTTGCATGTTCATCATAGACTGCACCATTGTGGATTCTGAGTCAATGGCATTATTTGATTTGGGGTCAGAAATTAATCTAATGTCGCTACCTATGGTGAAGAGATTAGGGTATTGTTAGCAGAAACCAACTTCCATGACCTTACAGTTTACTGACAGAACCTTCAAAGGCTTTGCTGACAGAACCGTCAAAGGCCTAAGAGGAAGATAGAAGATATGATAGTATATATGAGAGAGTTTAAGCTTCCAACAAATTTCATTGTTCTGGATATGGCGGAAGATGTTTACACACCCTGCATTTTGGGAAGACATTTTCTAGTAACAACAAGATCATTAATAGACGTACAACAAGGCTTCCTCACTTTCCAAGTGAATGGTGAGACGTTAGTTGTCAGAATGTTCGACCTGGCGAGAGACCAAGAAAGTCTAGAAAAATAGAGCTTTAATGGAGCCAATGGAAGGAAAAAATGAAGCGAGAGCGGAGAAGCAGATAGATAAGGTGACTGATGAAATAGTGGTGTGTGGGGCTGTAGGCATTGTATTTTTGCATGTGAAACCCGATGATGAGCCTCATTTGGAGGCACTATCTTTTAAGTCGCGGAAATCGCGGGAAACGGACGTCGGAAGGGAAGAGTCAAGAATTGACGGTTTTATCGGATTTAGTTCACGTGTTTAGCTTCGGGTTCACTGTTGGATCTCCGTTTTAAAACTTAACCTTAGCCCAAGCCCATTAAATCACATCCAAAGAAATAATTAATATATGTCACAAATCAAAATAATTAAAACATTTAAAATATATGTCACAAATTTTAAATTAAATTCACAAACTAATTAAAATAAAAATCTTAATTAAATTAAATTCACAAATTAATTGAATTAAATGTTAAATCTAAATTACAAACCAATTAAATTAATAAATTAAATTAATTGCAATTAAAATTAAATCAAATACCAAGATTAAATAATTCACTTCCAAATTAAAATCAATCAAAATAATTTAATTCCTAATTAAACAAATCAATCACCTAAATTAAAGATATTATCACCTAAAATACACAATTCCATTTCCTAAAATAATACACCTAATATACTTGATTTTACTTCCTAATTAAGCCATGCAAACCCTAACCCTACCCTCTCACTATAAATATAACACAGAATTGCAACCCTATTCTCCTCCCAACTACTTCACCCTCACGGCACAAACAATAAACTAAAAACAAATAAACCCTAAAGCTTGGCTTCCATATCCTCACTGTGTACAAGACACTCTCACAAAAAAAATAAACAAAAGCCACACAGAACTCACCAAAAACCAAAAAGACTCAGCAGCGCAACAGCCTATTACACCCTACAGCCCTCACGCCCTGCAGACCTTCAGCGCACGAACAGCCCCATAGCCCCTCAAATTCACACACAGCCTACAGCCCTCACGCCCTGTAAACCTTCACAAGCCATTCACGCAACAGCCACATGCTCTCACGCAAATAAACTCCATTCACGCCATATGTCTTCATCAGCCCTCACATAAGCCATCTGCCCCACTCACGGTACACACTCATAAGCACACGTAAGTCAAGCATCAGCACACACTGCCCATTAACCAGCCACAACAGCCCCCTTCACTGCCTCACGCATAAGCCAAAATACCAAAGCCTCATAGTCCACTCAGCCCCCTTACAATTATCCCTGAAAATTGCCGCACAAACCACCTCCATGTATGCCTAAAACAGTCCCCGAACTGACCCAAAAATACATTAAAACATTAGCCTAAAACCACACAAAACAGTAGCCTAAATACAACCAAAAAAGTAACCAGAAACTGCTCCCAAAACCCTTCCAAAACAGCAGCCCTTTACCCTCCAAAAACGCATAAAACAGCCCCCAAACAGTGAACAAACACACCTGAACAGTGACCAGAAAACTGCAAGGAAATAACAGCAAAACGGAGTGAAAACAGCGAGGTAAAACGCAAACCAGTGAACCAGAAAAGTTGCGGAGTGATAGCCCTTCCGACGGTTGTAAACGCGAGTCCGAAAGACGACTTAAAAGGTTAGACCTGATGGTACCTTTCACACTTGTTTTCTTTTATTATTTATTCGATTTTTATTGATTCTTTTAATTGTGTTTTAAATTATTTATTGAATATTGTTTGCATGTGATGTGTGTTGTGGCCATTGATTAAAACGGAAAATACGTCGTCTCTCGTGGTATATAGGATGGAAACCCAGATGTAAATTCCGTAGCCGATTCTGAATGGACGGTAGTGCGGTCTATACTTGGGATACAACTCCACGTACCACTTGAGTAAACGGCGCATATTTCGCTTTATGTTATTTTGATTATTCGCACTTTATTATTCCGTCTTTTAATTTCCGCATGTTATTTATTTATGTTGTGATGCAATCGAGTTCATGGGCTTAGTAAGTGCGATGAAAGGTTCCCTAATTGGAGGGTTAAAATCCTTCACCACGATGCTCCGCCGCACCGATTGATGTGTGTTCGGTTGAATGCGAAATACGTTCAATCGGACATACTGAGTTTGACATGATTGTCTTTATTTTCGTATGCATGATTCAACCGAGCGCATGGGCTTAGTAAATGTGATGTGAGATCCCCTATGGGGAGGGGCTAAAGCCATTTACCACGATGCTTTGCCGCGCCGGTTGATGTGTGTTCGGTTGGATACAAGATACGTTCAATCGGGCACACTATGTTTAATATTATTGCTTTTCATTCTATGTATGCATGATTCAGTCGAGCGCATGGGCTTAGTATGTTGGTCTAAAGGTCCTCTATTTGAGAGATCAAGAGCCCCAAAAGGCCACCTTTACGGCAGTACTTCGCCGCGCCCCTTTATTTTGTCGTTTATGTATTGCGTCCCATTTCATGCATCAGGTCTGTTCCCGTTCGAACGCGTTTACGAACGCAACTCGAACGCGCATGTATTTTGCCTTGTCATGCATCAGGTCTTATTTCTGTTCGAACACGTTAACAAACGCCATACGAACGTGAGTATTATGTTTCATTTCCGTTCGAACGCGTTAACAAACGCCATACGAACGTGAGTATTCTGTTTCATTTCCGTTCGAACGCGTTCACAAACGCTACACGAACGTGAGTATTCTGTTTCATTTCCGTTCGAACGCGTTAACAAACGCCATACGAACGAGAGCATTCTATTTCATTTCTGTTCGAACGTGTTATCAAACACCATACGAACGCAAACCTTCTGTTTATCGTTCGAACGCGTTTACGAATGCTACACGAACGCGCACCCACTGAACTGAGTCCTCTTCATTAGATTTCATGCATGGTTTTTCCTAGTAGCTATCCCCACATGTATGAATACAAATATGTTAATGTATTACAATCCATATGCTTATGTCATGATAACATTTGAGTATTATTTCTTGCGGTATATCGGATGGAAACCCAGACGTAAATTCCGTAGCCGATTCCGAATGGACGGTAGTGCGGTCTGTACTTGGGATACAATTCCACGTACCACTTGGAAAAGTGCCCATATGTATGCTTGTATGGTTAATATGTGTGCTTGTGTTTTCCTGAATGTAATATGCAAATGAAGTTGTATGTTTGTTGCTATTTTGATATATGCTAAGCATGCAATTTTAAATGTGAGATATATGTGAAATGTGTGCATAAGTTTTATTTTGCATATGAGAATTTAAAAGCATGATACTCTCGGAAATAAGTGTTATTTAAGCTTGATTAAATTATTACATAAATCCTTTCATTACAAGTGACATAAGTAAGGGACCATTCTGAACCCAACGGTTTGAGGTCTTCCCTTGCGAGGGGTGAGTGCGGCCTTAAATCTCATTTTCCCGGTTCACACCGGGTGGCGACTCCATTATTCTCTGGTTTAGTCCCCCGTGGCTACTCCGTACTCCCGACCGGGCCGCGAGCCCGAGACAGCATGCGTCGCCCAGTTTCTGTGTCCCACAGTCTGGCGACTCTACTGGGGATAGAGAATCGACCCCGAAATATTATTTTGTAATGTTTGGATTTATGTTCTAATTGATCGTGTCTATAGTGGATGAAATTGGAGTTTAATAAAAGGCATTTTGAGGCTAGGTAATGGTTTGGTGTCTTCCTTCACTCACTACCTTTCTAGAAGGAAAAGCTGTGAAGGCACCTAGATAGCCATCTACTCGTAGCCTATTGTGATGGACTAATTTGGAGGACTCGTTGTTTATTCCTGACACCAAGCGATAAGAGCCTAAGAGGCTTGGGTATTTAAGTGAGCCTCGCTCCACCTTCCCTCTAAGGAATCTACAACGGGAAATCCATTTGACAGTCCGTCACACACCATAGCTCATTGGCACGTACCTTAGTGTATAAAAAAGGGTGCGCTCACTTGGTTGCTCGAACCCTTGAGTGGGGAGACCTAGTTGTGGGCCATCCTTCGCCGGTGAGAGCCTTTGTCTATACTCTTGCTAACCCACCCATAGACCGGTTTGTATGGTTAAAGTAACAATTATTTCCTTGAGTATGTGCTTGTGGACCATCCTCATTTGGATGCAGTTGGACTATTGTCAGAAATGCGGGCTTGCTGGGCCACTTAAACTGGGGCAAGTTCGTACCGTATGACTATTAGGCCCAAAGCTTCTGAAATGTTGATGGGCCATTATGTAAAAATTGTTATGTTATGTTTGCATTATCTCTCTTTTATGCTTGTGTTTGGGAACATCATCGTTTGGATTCATTTGGACTATTTGTCATAAGATATGGGCTTGTTGGGCCATTTAAACTGGGACAAGAACGTATTTTATGACAATTGGGCCGAAGGCTTCTAAGTGTTGATGAGCCACCTTGTGCTTGTGTTCGGAATGTTACCATTTGGATTTAGTTGGGCTCCTTGCCATGAGACGTGAACTTGTTGGGCCATTTAAACTGGGATGAGTTCACTCCTATGACAATTAGCCCGAAAGCTTCTAAAATGATAACAGGCCGATTTGTGTGAAAATTTTAATTGATTTAGTATGTTATATATGTTACATGCATCTCACGCACCTCATGCATACATACATCATGCTAACCCTTGTGTTCTAAAAGCCATCATAGACTCCCGTTGGGTTAGGGAAGAGGGAAGACTCACCAAAAGACCGGTAACAGACATGAGTACATCCGATAATGAGGTATCCCGGATAGATCAGTTGGAAAATGGTTTGGCCAAGATTACCGAACAGTTGCAAGCCTTGACTGTTGCCATGACAAATATGGCTGTGCCCCGTGCTGGGGGAAACTCTGAGAATGTAAGACGTGAGGAGACTCCGAATGGATTGGGGGATGACATCCCCGCTTTTGATGATGATATGGCTGATTATACCACTGGGAGAAAAGTTGGGTCTCAGGCAGAATTGCAGAAACTCCGTGACCAGATAGAGTCTGTTACCCGTAAGATGAAGGGTAAGGATGAAGACTTACTAGACTATGAGGCGATGACCTTTGAGGAACAGTTGCCTGCTCAGTTCAGAATGCCCGACATGGCCAAGTTTAATGGGAATGGAGACCCGAGAGTCCACCTACAGCAATATGTCTCAGTCATGAGTTCAGTGGGCCTATCACAGCGCCAAGTCCAAAAGATGTTTGGGATGTCACTCGAGGGGGCACATGTGGTTTGGTATCATAGCCTTGAGAAGAAAGTTAAGGAAGATTGGAGGGAACTAGCTGATGCTTTTCTGAAGCAGTATGTTACAGACTTAGAGATTGACTTGTCACTCCGAGATTTGGAGAACACTAAGCAGAAGCCGGAAGAAAGCTTAAAGGAGTATGTAGATCGCTGGAGAAGCCAGCTTTTGAAAATGCAGACTCGGCCCTCAGAGAAGGACCAAATCAAAATGATCATCAAGGGTACTAAGCCCTCTATTTATAGTAAGCTGAGGAGGATGACTTCGATGATTTCTGATTTTCGACAGTTGAGGGAAACTGTCATGGATATAGAAGAAGAAGAAGCTGAGAACAGAAAGATCTATGGCCAGAATAGGAGGACTTTTGGGGGGCATTCTGAGGCCAAGCCCGCTGCGGCCGAAGTCTCTGCCATCAGAAATAGGCAATTCTCCAACCTTGGTAGACCTTTGTCGGAGGTTTTGAAAAGTTACAGGGACAAGGAATCTTGAAACCCTTAGAAGGCAAGTCACTTTCGCACCCCCCACCACCACACATAAATGTGAACCTTTATTGTCACTTCCACCAGCTACATGGCCATGACACCGACAACTGCACCCGCCTCAGGCATGAAATTCAAGATCTCATAGATTCCCATAAAATACCCAACCCATGAAAAGAAACCCTCAACCACCAAGCTTCTTACATGGATGACAGTGAAGAACCATAGGCCGAGGAAGAAGGCAGTGCTGCGGATGATGGAGATGTTCCTCCTAGTCTATTTGATCCATTTTTTTTAAAAAAAGACATTGATTTTGTTACTTGTTCGAACTCTTTTCCTCAACGATAATAAAGACGTTCATTTCGCTGAAACTCTTCTACAATATGAGTATATTTGAGAAAAGTATTCAACCTTGGTACTATCATCCAGTGATGAACACAGGGAACCTTTGAAATAAGCAGACAGAAAAGATAAGATAGACATTCAGAAATTGGGAAATAGAGGTAGTGAAAATGTCAGACTTGGAAGGGAATTAGTTCACCGAGCCGATCAATGTAGACAGATTGAAGCGTAGCTTGCCTGAAGAAAAGAAGACTAAGCAGTCATCAAGAAAATTGACGGAAGACCTAACCCGACGGGATAAGAACATTCATACATGCATACACGTAACACATTTTGCATCTTTTCGTGTTTGTTCTGTTTTGTATTCACAGGTTTTGAAGAAAAAAAAGAAAAGTGGCAAAGACAAGCCAAACAGAAGCAGTAACAGTACAATGTCAGCAGTCTTCAGGAATGAATCACATGGGTGAGGCCCATATCAGCAGTATCAGTCTGGGGGAGAGGCCCATATCGGTAGCAATTAGGGCCAAGGCCCACTTCATTATCAGCATTGCCGGGTATGGCATTCTGGGGCCAAGGCCCACTTCAGTATCAGCATTGCCGGGTATGGCATTCTGGGGGCGAGGCCCATACTACATCAGATCAGCATTGCCGGGTATGGCATTCTGGGGGCGAGGCCCGCATCACATCAGATCAGTTCCGCCGAGAATGGCACTCCGATAATGGAAATACAGTTCAGGAATGAACAAGCCGGGAATGGCACTTCAAGAATGGAAGCATAGTTCGAGAATGAACACCTCACAGTAAAGGTTCGGGAATGGACCAACTCACAGTAACAGTTCGGGAATGAACACCTCACAGTAACGGTTCGGGAATGGACCACCTCACAGTAACGGTTCGGGAATGGACCAACTCACAGTAACGGTTTGGGAATGGACCACCTTACAGTAACAGTTCAGGAATGGACATCTCACGGTAACAGTTCGGGAATGGACCAACTCACAGTAACGGTTCGGGAATGGACCAACTCACAGTAACGGTTCGGGAATGGACACCTCACGGTAACAGTTCGGGAATGGACACCTCACGGTAACAGTTCGGGAATGAACACCTCACAGTAACGGTTCAGGAATGGACCAACTCACAGTAACAGTTTGGGAATGGACCAACTCACAGTAACGGTTCGGGAATGGACACCTTACGGTAACAGTTCGGGAATGAACACCTCACAGTAACGGTTCGGGAATGGACCAACTCACAGTAACGGTTTGAGAATGGACCACCTTACAGTAACGGTTCGGGAATGGACCACATCACAACACGGTTCGAGAATGATCCAGGGGTCGCAGCACCTCACCACCCAAATCAACTCAAACACGTGGAAAGTCAAGTGGCAGTTGGCTAGCCAGGTAAGTGAAAATGCATTGCATGTACTTTGATAGGATTGTCACTGTCACACACTGCACAAGTCCCATCAAAGTGGGGGCGACTGTAGGCATTGTATTTTTGCATGTGAAACCCGATGATGAGCCTCATTTGGAGGCACTATCTTTTAAGTCGCGGAAATCGCGGGAAACGGACGTCGGAAGGGAAGAGTCAAGAATTGACGGTTTTGTCGGATTTAGTTCACGTGTTTAGCTTCGGGTTCACTGTTGGATCTCCGTTTTAAAACTTAACCTTAGCCCAAGCCCATTAAATCACATCCAAAGAAATAATTAATATATGTCACAAATCAAAATAATTAAAATATTTAAAATATATGTCACAAATTTTAAATTAAATTCACAAACTAATTAAAATAAAATCTTAATTAAATTAAATTCACAAATTAATTGAATTAAATGTTAAATCTAAATTACAAACCAATTAAATTAATAATTAAATTAATTGCAATTAAAATTAAATCAAATACCAAGATTAAATAATTCACTTCCAAATTAAAATCAATCAAAATAATTTAATTCCTAATTAAACAAATCAATCACCTAAATTAAAGATATTATCACCTAAAATACACAATTCCATTTCCTAAAATAATACACCTAATATACTTGATTTTACTTCCTAATTAAGCCATGCAAACCCTAACCCTACCCTCTCACTATAAATATAACACAGAATTGCAACCCTATTCTCCTCTCAACTACTTCACCCTCACGGCACAAACAATAAACTAAAAACAAATAAACCCTAAAGCTTGGCTTCCATATCCTCACTGTGCACAAGACACTCTCACAAAAAAAATAAACAAAAGCCACACAGAACTCACCAAAAACCAAAAGACTCAGCAGCGCAGCAGCCTTTTACACCCTACAGCCCTCACGCCCTGCAGACCTTCAGCGCACGAACAGCCCCATAGCCCCTCAAATTCACACACAGCCTACAGCCCTCACACCATGTAAACCTTCACAAGCCATTCACGCAACAGCCACCTGCTCTCACGCAAATAAACTCCATTCACGCCATATGTCTTCATCAGCCCTCACATAAGCCATCTGCCCCACTCACGGTACACACTCATAAGCACACGTAAGTCACGCATCAGCACACACTGCCCATTAACCAGCCACAACAGCCCCCTTCACTGCCTCACGCATCAGCCAAAATACCAAAGCCTCATAGTCCACTCAGCCCCCTTACAATTATCCCTGAAAATTGCCGCACAAACCACCTCCATGTATGCCTAAAACAGTCCCCGAACTGACCCAAAAATAAATTAAAACAGTAGCCTAAAACCACACAAAACAGTAGCCTAAATACAACCAAAACAGTAACCAGAAACTGCTCCCGAAACCCTTCCAAAACAGCAGCCCTTTACCCTCCAAAAACGCATAAAACAGCCCTCAAACAGTGACCAAACACACCTGAACAGTGACCAGAAAACTGCAAGGAAATAGCAGCAAAACGGAGTGAAAACAGCGAGGTAAAACGCAAACCAGTGAACCAGAAAAGTTGCGGAGTGATAGCCCTTCCGACGGTTGTAAACGCGAGTCCGAAAGACGACTTAAAAGGTTAGACCTGAGGGTACCTTTCACACTTGTTTTCTTTTTATTATTTATTCGATTTTTATTGATTCTTTTAATTGTGTTTTAAATTATTTATTGAATATTGTTTGCATGTGATGTGTGTTGTGGCCATTGATTAAAATGGAAAATACGTCGTCTCTCGTGGTATATAGGATGGAAACCCAGACGTAAATTCCGTAGCCGATTCCGAATGGACAGTAGTGCGGTCTATACTTGGGATACAACTCCACGTACCACTTGAGTAAATGGCGCATATTTCGCTTTATGTTATTTTGATTATTCGCACTTTATTATTCCGTCTTTTAATTTCCGCATGTTATTTATTTATGTTGTGATGCAATCGAGTGCATGGGCTTAGTAAGTGCGATGAAAGGTTCCCTAATTGGAGGGTTAAAATCCTTCACCACGATGCTCCGCCGCACCGATTGATGTGTGTTCGGTTGAATGTGAAATACGTTCAATCTGACATACTGAGTTTGACATGATTGTCTTTATTTTCGTATGCATGATTCCACCGAGCGCATGGGCTTAGTAAGTGTGATGTGAGATCCCCTATGGGGAGGGGCTAAAGCCCTTTACCACGATGCTTTGCCGCGCCGGTTGATGTGTGTTCGGTTGGATACAAGATACGTTCAATCGGGCACACTATGTTTAATATTATTGCTTTTCATTCTATGTATGCATGATTCAGTCGAGCGCATGGGCTTAGTATGTTGGTCTAAAGGAGCCCCAAAAGGCCACCTTTACGGCAGTACTTCGCCGCGCCCCTTTATTTTGTCGTTTATGTATTGCGTCCCATTTCATGCATCAGGTCTGTTCCCGTTCGAACGCGTTTACGAACGCAACTCGAACGCGCATGTATTTTGCCTTGTCATGCATCAGGTCTTATTTCTGTTCGAACGCGTTAACAAACGCCATACGAACCTGAGTATTCTGTTTCATTTCCGTTCGAACGCGTTAACAAACGCCATACGAACGTGAGTATTCTGTTTCATTTCCGTTCGAATGCGTTCACAAACGCTACATGAACGTGAGTATTCTGTTTCATTTCCGTTCGAACGCGTTAACAAACGCCATACGAACGAGAGCATTCTGTTTCATTTCTCTTCGAACGCGTTATCAAACGCCATACGAACGCGAACCTTCTGTTTATCGTTCGAACGTGTTTACGAACGCTACACGAACGCGCACCCACTGAACTGAGTCCTCTTCATTAGATTTCATGCATGGTTTTCCTAGTAGCTATCCCCACATGTATGAATATAAATATGTTAATGTATTACAATCCATATGCTTATGTCATGATAACATTTGAGTATTATTTCTTGCGGTATATCGGATGGAAACCCAGACGTAAATTCCGTAGCCGATTCCGAATGGACGGTAGTGCGGTCTGTACTTGGGATACAATTCCACGTACCACTTGGAAAAGTGACCATATGTGTGCTTGTATGGTTAATATGTGTGCTTGTGTTTTCCTGAATGTAATATGCAAATGAAGTTGTATGTTTATTGCTATTTTGATATATGTTAAGCATGCAATTTTAAATGTGAGATATATGTGAAATGTGTGCATAAGTTTTATTTTGCATATGAGAATTTAGAAGCATGATACTCTCGGAAATAAGTGTTATTTAAGCTTGATTAAATTATTACATAAATCCTTTCATTACAAGTGACATAAGTAAGGGACCATTCCGAACCCAACGGTTTGATGTCTTCCCTTGCGAGGGGTGAGTGCGGCCTTAAATCTCATTTTCCCGGTTCACACCGGGTGGCGACTCCATTATTCTCTGGTTTAGTCCCTCGTGGCTACTCCGTACTCCCGACCGGGCCGCGAGCCCGGGACAGTATGCGTCGCTCAGTTTCTGTGTCCCATAGGGGCCTTCAAGGCTGATCTACATAAAGAGCCCTACAACATAGTTGTCGTGTGCCATCAATTTGATATCGCACTACTTCTAGTAACTACACCATAAAAACCGTCAGACCCCAGTCAAGGTAAAAGGGAAAGTGCAGTCGATAAATGCAACCTCTATAACCACTAGAAAAGAAAAACAAGTATAGGTAAGAGTGCAAGATCGAGAGAAGCTGACCAGTGGAAACCAGTCAAAATGTATATTGCCACACATAAGAAAAAAACGTGCAATTGGGAAGGATGTGGTTACACACCCATCACCTGATTTGAGACCACTATAAGTATTTGGATGGTCACGTTTGGCTAAAGACATTAAACTTAGCGCTAGCGGGGAGACAACTCACACATTTATTTTTTTATTTTATTTTCTTTACTTTCGTTTTATTTTATTTTGTATGTTATTTGTGTGATTGCATGTGTGTGTGAATGACGTTTGTGGGTGTCGTTGCTATAAACCCTCACGAGACTATAACTTGTCCACTAGGGCCGCCTAAGAGTTTAAAGGCTTGTTGCATACGCTAAATATAATCGTGATCCCTACGAAAGTGGCTTAAGTTAATTAGTTTTTAGTTTGTTTATTTTATTTATTTTGCTCAAGGACAAGCAAAATGCTAAGTTTGGACGTGATTATGATTTGATCCCCGACAACGGCGTCAAAAACGTGATCGTAATTTTATAAATCTAGCACACAAAAGCACGTATTACTCAAGTAATATAGTGACTATTAGTCAAATGTCGAACCCACATGAACTTAATATTTCTCTCATTAATACTAAGATTAACTTACTTAACTTAAAATAAACTATTGAGAATGAGAGTGAATTTATCGAAATTTGATTGAAATCAACTAAAATACAAATAACAGACTTTGAAAATCTTATAGATAGAATAATCTTGGATTGCAACTTCACCTAAGCATGCACGCAATGAGTCCATGTATTTTTCATTCAGTTCGCCTCTTAATCCTCTTTCGATTGTCATGTAAATATATTCAGAATAAAATCAATTAATGATACATTTATGTTAATTAAATTAAACCGAGTTTATTAAGGTCATGTTCTAATCTTGGCTACGCATGACCTTTAGTTATATGTCTATCATACGGGAAAATATATTCAACGAATAAGATCGTATGTTATTATTCCAACAGCTAACCCAAATTCCCTTCGTCGAGTTCCTAAAGATTTACCAAAATTATTCTATTGTAGACCAAATAAATAAAATATGCATTCAAATACAAAGAATAATAAATAATCAATAACAATAGAAGGAATAAAAATATATAAATAATTAATTAAACATATTAGGGATCCATTACAACCCTAGATTTAATGAATTGGCTACTCATAATATTCAATAAAAATAAGCTAACCATTATTTCAAGCCAAGAATGTAAAAAATATAAATTAGAGAGTGAAGAAGAATGAACTATCATTGGCGTTCTTCGTCTTGAAACTCCAACACTGGGGAAAACTCTTGTTCTTAACTTGCTATAGGGGTTCTTCTATGTTCTGGAGGTTCCAAAATGTGTTATGAGAATTCCTTTAGGTTTTTGGGACGAACTATGTTTATATAGGGAGTTCGAGGGGTGTTTCCTTTTCAAAAATTGGATTCAGGGTAAACTAGAATAATATGGCTCTGAATTTATTGTTTTCATCCTCAGTTGAATCCAATGAGTCTTGATATTATTTTGACCTGCGAAAACGCACCCAAAACACATCAATGTGCTCATAAAATCCGAGATAACACACAAAATACTAAAATAAATAGGGGTAAATATATGAATATTAGTCGCTCATCGATTATTAAAAACATTATTAAAAAATAACACACTATGTGTAGAACATATAAAAAATGGAAAAACAATAGCAAATAAATGTAATGCAAACACCCAATAATTAGGAATTGCAGCAAATGTCAAATTCTGAAGGGAATCTCGTAGTGTTCGATATGAGATTTAAAACGATTTTTTTGTTTTAAATTTTGATTTTCAAGTAGAAAATTTAGAATTTCAAACTATTTGATCCTAGATTCGGAATGATTTTTTATTCCGATTAAAAAATAAATAAAAGATTTGAGATGATTTTGGTCTTGAATTCATAATGAAGGTACGATTAGGATTCGGAAATCCCAACCCTTCACGAGGGATGGATGATTATATGATGACATGTGGACAGAGAAAGAAGCGAGGCCCGTTAAAACCAATGGCAAGGATTTGATTTGTGTAGTCATTAATCATCAATCAATAGAATAATTCAACGTGCTATTGAAATTGAAAGGCCATTATCATCAATGAACCTGAGCTTCAGGGGTCGTTTTATAGACGTCGTCACGCCGTGCTCTTTAAACAATTAAGTCAAACACGTGCATGGAACAGAACCTTATTTTAGAATACTAAACACGCGCATATTTAATGTGATGGCTAACCCAAAAAAATAAATAATATTTTTTTTTTGAATTCGTTGGAAATTTCATCGTCAAATTATCTATTTTGGATTTAAGCGGAGCAGGTAAAATCTTTGATTATCTCAAGCTCTTATAAGAAATACACTTCTTAAATTTGAACTCATGATTTCAAAGTGAGATCCTGAGCCATGAATTATACTTGGGCTTAAAATTGAAATATATTTAATATCTCATTTAATCTCTCATTTTATAGTTGGGAGGTGACATATTCCTAATCGGTTTTAAGTTTTAATTTAAGGAATTAAGGGTTCCGCGGTCAAATAATAAAAACGTTTTCCAAAAATCATTTTAAATCTAAGATAATGTATGCTTTCCGCTTTTCCTTTTGATTTCTTCAAGCTTTCATAAAATTTTCCCTACAATGAATGATTTATAGGGGTGGCAATTTATGTCAGAATTCGTTATTCGTTCGATTCGATTCGCTTTAAAGCGAATACGGGTTTGAAAAGATGGATTCGTTTAATAAATGGGTCAATTCGATTCGATTCATTTATTAAACGAATCGAATATGAATTTAAGCTCATTGATTCGTTTATTCGTTTAGGATTCGTTTATTATTTTTATTTACCAGTTCTTGTTAATTTTCAATTTAGATTCGAGAAATTATAGCTAATTATCATAGAAAAAATAATATTTTTCGATATTTGGTGAGGTATTTTTAGTAAATTTATTAATTATATATTTCATATGTATATATTTATGAAGAATTAATATAAATCAAGTGTAGTAAATTATTTTATTAAATAATATTTTTTACTAAACGAATAAACGAATATTCGTATTCGATTCGTTTAATAAACGAATCGAATACGAATCCTGATATTATGATTCGTTTAATAAACAAATCGAATACGAATCTATCATATTTTGATTCGATTCGTTTAGGATTCGATACAAATTCGATTCGTTGATTCGTTTTGCCACCCCTAATGATTTATTGATGCATTACTTTTTTTTTTTAGAAATTTTACCGTTAAATCATCCGATTTGTGTCTAAATGGAGTAAATAAAACCCTCAATTGTTCTAAATTTTTATAAGAATTGCATTTCATAAACTCGAACTGAGGACCTAACAATCAAATTTTAAGTTTTTTACCACCAAATCACATCATTTGGGAGCTTATTGATGCATCACGTATGAGATAATTTGATCATTCATATTTGATAGAGAGAGTTTTAGGTGTTCGTAACCCCGAATTATTTAATTAGATTAGATTAGATGTCATCAGTATACACACACAAACACTGATCACCAATATTAAAAATAATCATAAATATTATTATATGTTAATTCGACCGAATCTTGTACCGAATTTTGCATCCAGTTGGTTTTTTTGTCACAAATTTTGATCGAAATTAAATTTTGATTTTTTAGACTAAAAATTAAGATTTTTTAGACTAAAAATTAAGATTCATGATTTTAAAAAAAAAATTCATCCCAAATTATGATCTAATTTTTTATTTGAAAAAAAACTGTTGGTGGTAGAAATCAGAATATATATCAAATAGTGTGATCCAGGGGCAGGGGTTAAATTTTCCTTAGCTGGTATTCAGAAAGTGTTAAACACTTCTCGGCTCGGCAGAAGCCAGACACAATCCCTCCTTTTAGACCGGCCATAGCATGTGCTTCGACGCGACTTTCCATAAACCCACAACATTAGCTCGTCAGCTCGGTTCGGGCATACCCTGCTCCCTTCCTAGTAAGTCAAGGGGCTCAGATAGTTCAAGACAGGGCGGAAATGGTTCGGTAGGCTCGGAAGATTATTAGACCGATCACTTGGCAACCGACAGAAGCCTTGAAATTATGATTTCCCTTTACACGTGTCATCTCCCGGAAGCACCCACCAGGCTGTCATCATTATTAAATACATGTGGCAGTGAAGAGTTATATCGATGTGATGGGATGTCAGAG
Organism: Zanthoxylum bungeanum; assembly: GCA_019454045.1. Taxonomy (NCBI): domain Eukaryota; kingdom Viridiplantae; phylum Streptophyta; class Magnoliopsida; order Sapindales; family Rutaceae; genus Zanthoxylum; species Zanthoxylum bungeanum. The sequence continues at coordinate 186,479 of SKCR01040877.1, read as the reverse complement.
AGTAGGTTCACTTTCGGCGAGAGCAGGCCTAGGGAAGAGAGCTTAATAAATGAAGCAGGTTCACGTGGAAGACTCTGCAGAATTGGGAACAACAACCCCTCATCTTTGCCGCCTCAAACTTAGTATATATATAAAAAGAAGTCTTTTTTGTAAAGGGGGACACACACACACAGAGACACAAAAAAGGAGTGAGATTGAGAGGGTTTTATAATTCCCTTTATAAAATAGCTCGGTTCCCATACAGACCGACCACAAACAGGTCGGCCCGAGCACATTATAATAGTAAAACGCCATCAATTTTGCGCCCGTGGACGTAGGCTGGACTCGATCCGCCGAACCACATTAACTTCTTGTGTTAATCTGCATGCTCTTCTCCCTCTACCGAAGTTTGCTTTTGGTTTCCTCATAACCAAACAAATTCATTGCTGAAGGAAGGTTGAATCCCGGGAATAATATTCCACTATTGTCCCTGAGATGAAAACCAGCCGTCAACAGTTGGCGCCGTCTGTGGGGAATCGAACAAGAAGCAGCTCACGTTGTAAGACGATGGTGGAATGTGAAAGCAGTCGTTTTCACAAGCAGCTCAACAGCAGAATAGACGGAGGAGGAAATGAATGGGAATAAGCAAGCCAGAACGGGAGGAAGAAATGTTATGTATGGTCAAAAATCTTTCTTTTTGAATTGTGAAATGAAATGTAAAAGTATTGGCCAACGGACACCCATCCGGGGTGAATTGTCGAATGAAATGTAACGAGGGGGATGGGTTACATCCATTGGCGACAGCTGACCAGGCTCCTCAGTAGGAAGGAACTACGTTTCCCAAACTATCGATCGCCAGCTTCGCAAGTTACTTGTGCTGGAGGATTGATCAGGGAGCTAGTCAGCCAAAGGCGAGAGAGGACGTCTGTCGGTTCAGTTCTCAATTGGTGTGGTGGTCTTCCCCGAATGAGAAGAAAGAAGGTAAAAAGTATTCTAGAAAACCACATAAAGCGAAGACTGACGGCCTCGCCCAGAAGCCCAGGGTCGATCGGGAGGTACCAGACACCGGAGAAATGCATTGTTGAAGGAGCACTGTTGGAGTGCCTGGTTCGGCAGACCCTGTGATCCAGCTCGGAAACCTTGGGATCAAGTTCAGATCGAAGGATCCCGACGGAGCGCCTGATGCAGGAGTCATATTGAGTGTGAAGTTTACAACTCTGGCATATGCATCGGGAGTTTTCGGAGCTCGGATCAGAAGATGTGGTTGGACCGCGAAGCAAAAAACAGAAGAAAACAAATGTAAAAGTCTCTCTTAAATGTCCCGCAAAGAGTTGTAAGAATGGCAGTATGTCATTTAAATATGAATAAAACTCTCATTTTTTTTAAGAAACTTGCATATCTCGCTTGTTTGTTAATTAAACGTGAAAGTTATTTTCATTATTTTTTTGACATGCTCGATGCGAAGGTAATAATTTGAGGTTAGAAAGGGCACCAAACCCGTGGCACGCCAAACACTGGTGTCATTATCAAACCCCCGGGTAAAGCGCGCCGACCTGGCTCTTTTTATTTTAAGTGGGAGTTACTTCAAGGGATGAAGTGCACGAGGGAGCGCGTGAACCCCTCGTGGTAGGATCAGACTCTCGAGGTCAGAGCGTAACTACCCAATGACTTGCATCTATGTCTAGGCTCGGGGCTGGATTTGTTCCGCCGAGGCTTCTATGTGTCATCGACTCAGGGCTGGATTCGTTCCGCCGAGGCTTCATGGTGTCTAGGCTCGGGGCTGGATTTGTTCCGTCGAGGCCTTTGTATGCCATCGGCTCGGGGCTGGATTCGTTCCGCCGAGCCTTCATGGTGTCTAGGCTCGGGGCTGGATTTGTTCCGTCGAGGCCTCTGTGTGCCATCGGCTCGGGGCTGGATTCGTTCCACCAAGACTTCATTGTGTCTAGGCTCGGGGCTAGATTTGTTCCGTCGAGGCCGTTGAGAGATTAGGAATTATTTTTTGGACTTGTGAAATTTCTCGTTTGGGGTATGTGCTAAGTCACCCCCACATTTTACTAATTTCATTCTAAAAACTTTGTTTTTGTTTTTTCGCTGGTCTGGTAAGAGGACGCCTGCGCCAGAATCGGTAGAGTATCGAAGGTTGATTTATTTCCTTTACGTGTAAGTCTTGACAGTTATTCGGCTCAGGGCTGGATTTCATTCCGCCGAGATTGTGCTGTTATTCGGCTCGGGGCTGGATTTCATTCCGCCGAGATCGTGTAATTATTCGGCTTTGGGTCGGATTTGTTCCATCAAAGACCTTAAGTACTTTTCTCAGCTCGGGTTTGAGGTGATTCCCACCGAGTCTAAGTCTTCAATTGGGGATTTATCATTCCCCCAGATCTAAGTGCTTTTCTCAGCTCGGGTTTGGGGTGATTCCCACCGAGCCTGATACTAAGGGATGTAACATTCTCCGGTAAACCAGATATTTCCTCTTAGTATGAAGTCAGATTACGCTCCATCAAATGGACCTGTCATTAGCTCAGAAGCAAAATGTCCGTCTCATGGCCAGATTCAAGGGTGGTCGGACTTAAGAGTCTCTCCTCACATCCAGATTTAGAGGAGCAAGCAAGAGAGGGAAGAAGAGAAGTCACATGAAGTTACCAGGCAGGGCGACCAGAAGAAGGGTAAGGTTGCAGGCTCGACAGAAGAGATCTTCTAGTTTCAGATACATATTCTTTGAAGAACAGAAACAGGAAATTCAAGCAGCAGACTTCTCAAGCAACTGGAAACATGGATACGGTAGAACTGAGAATAGTGGCAGGATTATTGGCAGATGGATAATCTGGGGCCACCAGCAGGGCAACAACACACTGTTTTTATAATAGTTCTCGGCATCAACTCACAAACTCGTTGATACCAAGAACTAGGGGATAGATGTTGGTGGTAGAAATCAGCGTATAAATCAAACAGTGTGAGCCAGGGGCAGAGGTGGAATTTTCCTTAGCTGGTATTCAGAAAGTGTTAAACACTTCTCGGCTCGGCAAAAGCCTAGACACAATCCCTCAGTTTAGACCGGCCATAGCATGTGCTTCGACGCAGCTTTCCATAAACTGATCACATTAGCTCGTATGCTCGGTTCGGGCCTACCATGCTCCCTTCCTAGTAAGGCAAGGGGCTCAGATAGTTCAAGACATGGCGGAAATGGTTAGGTAGGATCGACAGATTATTAGACCGACCACTTGACAACCGACAGAAGCCTTGAAATTATGATTTCCCTTTACACGTGTCATCTCCCGGAAGCACCCACCAGGCTGTCATCATTATTAAATACATGTGGCAGTGAAGAGTTATATCGATGTGATGAGATGTCAGATAGCAGGTTCACTTTCGGCAAGAGCAGGCCTAGGGCAGGGAGCTTAATAAATGAAGTAGGTTCACGTGGAAGACTCTGCAGAATTGGGACACAAAAAAAGGAGTGAGATTGAGAGGGTTTTATAATTCCCTTTGTAAAACAGCACGGTGCCCATACAGACCGACCACAAACAGGTCGGCCCGATCACATTATAATAGTAAAACATCATTCATTTTGCGCTCGTGGACATAGGCTGGATTCGATTCGCCGAACCACGTTAACTTCTTGTGTTAATCTGCATGCTTTTCTCACTCTACCGAAGTTTGCTTTTGGTTTCTGTAGACAACAGGACCTGGGCGACGCTGTTCTCTAGGCTCGCGGCCTAGTTGGGAAGTACGAAATAACATGGAGTCGCCACCCGGTGTGAACCGGGACAAAGATTTAAGGCCGCACTCACCCCTCGCAAGGGAAGACCTCAAACCGTTGGGTTCGGAATGGTCCCTTACTTATGTCACTTGTGATGATATGATTTGTGCAATAATTAACCGAGTCTACTCAATAATCATGCTCGAGGGTACTTAGTTCTAACATGCTTTCATCCAAATAACTCCACGTAATGTAACACAACGAGCATACTGGATCATTAAATCAACAGTATAAATCATTATCCAAACACATCATAAACTAATAACATGCATAAGGAACAACCTAAATATGCTTTAACAAAAAATAACAAACTAAATAAATCATGCTTTAAATAATAAATAAATGGCCTAGAACTATGACATGCTCAAATACAATTTTGGATGAGACGAGATACGTGCATCTTAAGTGGTACGTGGCGTTGTATCCCGAGTGCAGACCGCACTACCGTCCATTCGGAATCGGCTACGGAATTACGTCCGGGTTTCCATCCGATATACCAGAAAAGGGAACACACATCCCGCTCATCCAACAATCACATCATACCTCAAACGACTCTCATGTAATAATATTTTAAAATAAACAAAATAAACGAAAAATAATAAATAAAAGGGTGCCCTCAGGTCTAACCTCTTTTGTCGTCTCACGAAAGGGCGTTACACGGCCGTCGGAAGGATTATTGCTCCGTAACTTTTCTGGTTCACTAATCCAACGTTTCTCCTCGCTGTTTCGCTTTTCGGGCTGCTGTTTTCACCCCGTTTCGCTGTTGTTTCCTCGCGGATTTCTGATCACTGTTTTGGTGTATTAACGAACTGTTTTGTGCGGTTTCGGGGTACAGTTTCGGGTAGTTTTGGGGACTGTTTTGGGGAGTTTTTATGTGAGGTTATGGGGACAGATTTGTTCGTTGGTGGCTTAGGTTTAGTGAATGGTGAGAGATTGCTCGGGGGTTGCTCTTTACGTGAGTGTCTCTTTGGCTTATTATTGTGGATCAGTGAGGGTTCTTCTTGTGGTTTTATTTGATTTGATCAGTGAGGGTGTCTAGTTTTTTGGCTAAGGGCTGTGTCGGTTTGTTTATGGTTGTTGAACTTGCGAGTGAGTGTGTTTAAAGGGGGGGCAGAGGACGTGTGGCAAGGAGACATGTTTAGTGGCTTTAAGGGTTTTTGTTTACTGCCTTTACCGAGTATGTGGAGAGAGGGCTGAGTGGCTAGGGGCGCGTGATCAATGGGGTGAGCGTGCAATGTGTGCAGGTGGCGTGCGTTGTGGGCGAGAGGCTAGGTGGCGGTGTGGGCGTGTTAGGCAAGGTCAAGGCAGACAGGCGTGGAGGCTAGGGGCTTGTGGTCTCCTGTTTGCTCTGACAGTGAGGGTTTTGTGGCCTGTTCTCTCGGCTGGTCGCTGTTATGGTTGCTGCCGAGAAGAAATGGGAATCGAGGGGGTTGTTGTGGCTGCTGAGTGAGTGCTTCTGTGTTTATTTGTTTGTGAGTGAATAGGTTCACGTGGGCTGCTAGCTTTAGGGTTTGTGGCGTGCAGGTTGAGTGAAGGGTTAGGGTCTGTTGAAGCAGTAACTTGAGGCCTGAGTGGTGGCTATGAAGGCTGTTGATGAGGGTTGATTCGTGAGGGTTGCATGGTTTCTGTGTGGGGCGTGCATGACTGATGAAGTTCAAAGGGCGTGATGAAGCTGATTGAGGCGTTGAGGGGATTTTTTCGTGAATGGTTTTTTGTCGTGAATGGAGTTGGCTGAAGGGCTTATTAGGGTTGTACATGGGTTTTTAAAAGGGAACAAAATCAATTATTATTAGGTGTATTTTAATTTGATTATTTAGGGAAAGAATATCTTTAATTTTGGTGGTGGATTTGAATTTAATTTGATTTAATTTGAATTGTAATTAATTTAATTTGTGAATTTAATTAATTTAATTGGTTTGTGATTTTTAGATAAAGAATTTAATTTAATTAATTGGTTATTTAATTTAATTTAATTTGATTTTAGTTTAATTGGTTTTAATTCAATTCAATTTAATTTAATTTGTGACATATATTTTAAATGTTTTAATTATTTAATTTGTGAGATGTGTTTTAAATGTTTTAATTATTTAATTTGTGAGATGTGATTTAATGGGTTTGGTGTGTTTTAAAATAGAGGTCCAACAAGCGGACCCGAAGCGAAACAAGCGAGTTAAATCCAACGAAAATACTGATTTCCAACTTTACCCTTCCAACGTCCGTTTCCCGCGGCTTTCACAACTAAAGAGGTAGTGTCTCCATACGAGACTCATCATCGGGCTTATATGCAAAAAATGCAGTGCCTACTGTCGCCCCCACTTTGATGGGACTTGTGCAGTGTGTAACAGTGACAATCCTATCAAAGTTATGCAATGCATTTTTACTTACCTGGCTCGCCAGCTGCCACCTGACTTGCCTGTTGCCTCGAACTGAGGTGATGATGCAGTGGACCTCGATCCTGGGACGCATCCCAATAACTGCAACCGACAACGGGGGCCTCGACCCTGGGACGCATCCCAATACCGCTGACAATGTGGGCATCGACCCTGGGACGCATCCCAAAAACCAAAGATGCAGTGGGCCTCGACCCTGGGACGCATCCCAATAACTGCAACCGACAACGGGGGCCTCGACCCTGGGACGCATCCCAATACCGCTGACAAAATATGGGCCTCGACCTTGGGACGCATCCCGAAAATGATGATATAGTGGGCACCTCGACCCTGGGCACCTCGACCCGGAACTACAACCGACAGCCACCAACGAACAAATCTGTCCCCATAACCTCACATAAAAACTCCCCAAAACAGTCCCCAAAACTACCCGAAACTGTACCCCGAAACCGCACAAAACAGTTCGTTAATACACCAAAACAGTGATCAGAAATCCGCGAGGAAACAACAGCGAAACGGGGTGAAAACAGCAGCCCGAAAAGCGAAACAGCGAGGAGAAACGTTGGATTAGTGAACCAGAAAAGTTACGGAGCAATAATCCTTCCGACGGCCGTGTAACGCCCTTTCGTGAGACGACAAAATAGGTTAGACCTGAGGGCACCCTTTTATTTATTATTTTTCGTTTATTTTGTTTATTTTAAAATATTATTACATGAGAGTCGTTTGAGGTATGATGTGATTGTTGGATGAGCGGGATGTGTGTTCCCTTTTCTGGTATATCGGATGGAAACCCGGACGTAAATTCCGTAGCCGATTCCGAATGGACGGTAGTGCGGTCTGCACTCGGGATACAACGCCACGTACCACTTAAGATGCACGTATCTCGTCTCATCCAAAATTGTATTTGAGCATGTCATAGTTCTAGGCCATTTATTTATTATTTAAAGCATGATTTAATTTAGTTTGTTATTTATTTGTTAAAGCATATTTAGGTTGTTCCTTATGCATGTTATTAGTTTATGATGTGTTTGGATAATGATTTATACATGTTGATTTAATGATCCAGTATGCTCGTTGTGTTACATTACGTGGAGTTATTTGGATGAAAGCATGTTAGAACTAAGTACCCTCGAGCATGATTATTGAGTAGACTCGGTTAAATTATTGCACAAATCATATCATCACAAGTGACATAAGTAAGGGACCATTCCGAACCCAACGGTTTGAGGTCTTCCCTTGCGATGGGTGAGTGCGGCCTTAAATCTTTGTCCCGGTTCACACCGGGTGGCGACTCCATGTTATTTCGTATTTCGTACAGGACCTGGCGACGCCGTTCCTAGGCTCGCGGCCTAGTTGGGAAGGATTACATAACATGGAGTCGCCACCCGGTGTGAACCGAGACAAAGATTTAAGGCCGCACTCACCCCTCGCAAGGGAAGACCTCAAACCGTTGGGTTCGGAATGGTCCCTTACTTATGTCACTTGTAATGAAAGGATTCATGTAATAATTTAACTAAGCTTAAGTAACACTTATTTCCAATAGTACCATGCTTCTAAATTCTCATATGCAAAATAAAACTTATGTGTACGTTTTTTACATATATCTCATATTTAAAGTTGCATGCTTAACATATATCAAGATAGCAGCGAACATACAACTTAATTTACATATCACATTCAGGAAAACACAAGCACACATATAGACCATACAAGCACACATATGGGCACTTTTCCAAGCGGTACGTGGAATTGTAGCCCAAGTACAGACCGCACTACCGTCCATTCGGAATCGGCTACGGAATTTACGTCTGGGTTTCCATCCGATATACCGCGAGAAATAATACTCAAGTGTTATCATGACATAAGCATACAAATTGTAATATATTGACACATTTGCATAAGAAAGATCAACCAATAGGCAATTATGCATGAATATAATAAGACAGACTCAGTTCAGTGTGTGCACGTCGTCGTGTAGCGTTCGTAAACGCGTTCGAACGGAAATGAAACAGAATGCTCACGTTCGAGTAGCGTTCGTAAACGCGTTCGAACGGAAATGAAACAGAATGCTCACGTTCGTATGGCGTTTGTTAACGCGTTCGAACGGAAATGAGACCTGATGCATGATAAGGCAAAATGTATGCGCGTTCGAGTTGCGTTCGTGAACGCGTTCGAACGGACACGGACCTGATGCATGAAATAGGATGCAATACATAAACAGAAAATAAAAGGGCGCGGCGAAGCACTGCCGTAAAGGTGACCTTTTGGGGCTCTTGATCTCTCAAAGAGAGGACCTTTAGACCAACATACTAAGCCCATGCGCGTCACATCACACATACAAGAATAGAACCAATCATATCAACCAAGTATGCCCGATTGAACACATCTTACATCCAATCTGAACACACATCAACCGGCACGGCAAAGCATCGTGGTAAAGGGCTTTTAGCCCCTCCCCATAGGGGATCTCACAACACACTTACTAAGCCCATGCGCTCGATTGACTTATACATTCGAAAATAAAGATAATAATATCAAACTAAGTATGCCCGATTGAACGTATCTCGCGTCCCACCGAACATACATCAACCGGCGCGGCGAAGTAGTGTCACGAAGGTGGCCTTTTCGGCTCTTTGTCTCATAAATGGATGACCTTTGGACTAACTCACTAAGCCCATGCGCTTGGTTGAATCATGCATAACTAACGACATATTAAATTCAAGTAAGCAAACTAAATAAACAAGAGCAACACAACAAAAGAAAGATAGTGCCGTTTACCCAAGCGGTACGTGGAGTTGTGGCCCGAGTACAGATCATATTACCGTCCATTCGGAATCGGCTATGAAATTTATGTCCGGGTTTCCATCCGATATACCGCGAGAGTTGACACATCTCTCATTCATCCAATACCCACAACATACATCATACACACAACAGATACCACAAATACAGAAAATATAATCAAAATAAATGACCAGAAAGTAAAATGAGAATAAGTGTGAAAGATACCCTCAGGTCTAACCTTTTAAGCTGTCTCTCGGACTCACGTTCCACGAAGATCGAAAGGGGGGGTAAAGCTCCGCAACTTTTTCTGGTCCGCTGGTTCAACGTCCTAGCTCACTGTTTCGCTGCTTTGCTTACGATTCGAACTCTGTTCTGCTCCTATTCGGCTCCTGTTTTGCTGCTCACTGCACGGGCTACCTGTTTCAACGTTTTCAAAGAACTATCCAAGTTTGTGTGGGTTCTTAGTGCAATTAAATGTGATTATTCTTAAGGTTATCAATGCAGTTTTTATGTTACTGTTTTTAAGGATTTGGGCTACTGTTTTAGGGTAATCTAGGAGGTTGTTAGGCGTGTTTTAGGGTGTGGTTTTGTGGTGATTTTCGGTGGTGGAGGGCTGCTGTATAGGTGGCTTGTTTCGGCTATGGAGGGTGGTGGCTTGTGGTGGTTTCTTTGTTTTCTTTTTGTGTGTGTATGAAGTGTTTTCTCTTTTTGTCTGTTTGTTTAGTCTTGGGTGTGTAGAAAGAGTCTAGAGAGATTTCGAGAGAGCTTGGGTGTGAATTGTGTTGTGTGAAGGAGAGCAATGGCCTTGGTTAGGGGTTGTTTATATAGAGAATGGCTAGGGTTGACAAGGGAAGGGATTTTGTGCATTTAATTAGGATATGATTTAGTTTTAAACAAGGAAATCAAAGGATTGAGGGGGGGACAAAATATTTTAATTTAGGAAGTTGCAATATTTAATTTGTGTTGGTTTAGGAATACAAATATTTTATATTGGTAAACATCTTATTAGATTTAGGAAGTCAAATATATGATTGGCTTTAATTGGTTAAGATTGATTTTAATTAGGCATATCTTCTTTAGTTTTGGTAAATATTTTATTTTAATTGGTAAATGGTTTAAATATTTTATTTAATGTTTAATGTTTAAATTAATATTTATTTATTTAATTTGGGATGTGTTTTATGGGCTTTGGGGAGCTAAATGGGCTGGGCGTGAGGCTAGCAGCAAAACCAGAATTACTGACACCGTTCGAACGCTTCTTCGAACGCGACACGAACGCCCGCAATCTGTTTCCCGTTCGAACGAAGTAGCGAACGCAGCACTAACGAAGACAGTGAGCTTGTTTATTTTGAATTCCCCCTTCCGATATCCGTTTCCCGCGGCTTCCGTGACTCAAAAGGTAGTGCCTCCAAATGAGACTCATCATCGGGTCTTATGTAAAAATGCAGTGCCTACAGTTGCCCCCACTTTGATGGGACTTGTGTAATGTGCAACAGTGACAATCCTATCAAAGTTATGCAATGCATTTCTACTTACCTGGCTCGCCAGCTGCCACTTGACTTTCCACGTATTGAGTTGCGTTGATTTGGTGGTGAGGTGCTGCGACCCCTGGTTCATTCCCGAAGTGAGCTGAGGGTCTTGTTCCCATTTTGAGCTGAGGGTCTTGTTCCCTGAATTGTTGAGTGGTGGGTTTTGTTCCCGTGGGTCTTGTTCCCTGAATTGTTGAGTGGTGGGTTTTGTTCCTGTGGGTCTTGTTCCCATTTTGAGCTGAGGGTCTTGTTCCCTGAATTGTTGAGTGTTGGGTTTTGTTCCCGTGGGTCTTGTTCCCATTGTGAGCTGAGGGTCTTGTTCCCTGAATTGTTGAGTGTTGGGTTTTGTTCCTGTGGGTCTTGTTCCCATTGTGAGCTGAGGGTCTTGTTCCCTGAATTGTTGAGTGTTGGGTTTTGTTCCCATGGGTCTTGTTCCCATTTTGAGCTGAGGGTCTTGTTCCCTGAATTGTTGAGTGTTGGGTTTTTGTCCCGTGGGTCTTGTTCCCATTGTGAGCTGAGGGTCTTGTTCCATGAGTTTGAGTGTTGGGTTTTGTTCCCGTGGGTCTTGTTCCCATTTTTAGCTGAGGGTCTTGTTCCCTGAATTGTTGAGTGTGGGTTTTGTTCCCGTGGGTCTTATTGTGAGCTGAGTGCAGGCTTTATTCCCGAACCGTGATGAGGGAGAGCTTTATTCTCCAGGGTTGTATTCTCGAACAGCGCTGTATGTGGGCCTCGGCCCTGGGATTCATGCTGATATGGGCCTCGCCCCCAGACTGATACAGTGCTGTCGCTGTTTCTGATTGGCTTGTCTTTGCCACTTTCTCTCTTTCTGCTCCAAAACCTGTGAATACAAAACCAAACAAACACAAAAGAATGCAAAGTATGTTACGTGTATGCATGCATAAGTTTCTTATCCCGTTAGGTTAGGTCTTCTACCAATTCTCTTGGTGACTGCTCGGTTTTCTCTCCCTCGGGTAAAGTATTGCTTCATTCTTTCCATATTGATCGGCTTGGTGAACTCATGCCCTTCTGACCGTCTCACTGTCCCATTTCCCTATTCCTGAATGACTATCTCATCTTTTCTGTTTTCTTATTCTGAGGATTCCCCGAGTTCTAAATATCGCTGAGTATCATAGTACTAAGGTTTAATGTTTTTCTTAAATATACTCATGTTGCAGGAAGAGGCTTAGGCAAGTAAATGAAATGAACATTTTTATTATTGTTGAGAGCAAAAAAGTTCGAACAAGTAAGCAGAATCAATGTCTTTATTTTAAAAAAGTTGGATCAAATAGACTAGGAGGAACAGCTCCATCATCCGCAACACTGCCTTCTTCCTTGGCCTATTGTCCTTCGTTGTCATCCATGTAATAAGCTTGGTGGTGGAGGGTTTTGAGGACAAAGGTTTCGGGTAGGCCAGAGTTGATCATGTAGGTGGGTGGTGGAACAAAGTGGTAGTTTGGTAGAGGGTTCTGTGTGTGTCAGGTTGTTCTTTCTCTGGGTCGGGTATTTTGTGAGCATCGATGAGGTGGTTTTGGATTTCATGCCTAAGGCGGGGGCAGTTGTCAGTGTCATGACCTTTTTGCTGGTGGAAGTGGCAATATTGGCTCAGGTCGAAGTAGTGTGGCACAGGGTTTGGGATTGGTCTAGGGTCTAAAGGCTTCAGGAGTCCTTGTCCTTTCAACTTCTCAAGCACCCTTGATATAGGTCTACCAAGATTAGAGAACCGCCTATTTCTGACGGTAGCGACCTCCGTCGTAGTGGGCTTGGTCTCAAAATGCCCCCCAAAAGTTCTTTTATTCTGGCCATAAAACTTTTTGTTTTCAACCTCCTCTTCTTCAATATCCATAACAGTCTCTCTCAACTGTCGGAAATCCACAATCATGGAGGTCATCCTCCTCAGCTTGCCATAAATTGAGGGCTTAGTACCCTTGATAATCATCTTGATTTGGTCCTTCTCAGAGGGCCGAGTCTGCATTTTCAGGAGCTGGCTTCTCCAGCGGTCTACATACTCCTTGAAGCTTTCTTCCGGCTTCTGCTTAGTGTTCTCCAAATCACGGAGTGACAAGTCAATTTCCAAGTCCGTAACATATTGTTTTAAGAAAGCATCAGCTAGCTCCCTCCAATCTTCCTTAACCTGCTTGTCTAGGTTATGGTACCAAACCACGGGTGCCCCCTCGAGTGACATCCCAAACATCTTTTGGACTTGGCGCTGAGACAGGCCAACTGAACTCATAACAGACACATACTGGCGGAGATGCACCCTCGGATCTCCATTCCCATTGAACTTAGCCAAATCCGGCATCTTAAACTGCGCTGGCAACTGCTCCTCAAACTTCATTGTCTCATATTCTAGTAAATCTTCATTCTTACCCCTCATCTTGCGGGTAACAGATTCAACCTGATCCCTGAGTTTCTGTATCTCGGCCTGAGACCCAATCACTCTGTCTGTTGCATACTCTGCCATATCATCACCAAAAGCGGGGATATCATCCCCTAACCCATTCAGAGGCTCCTCGCGCCTTACATTCTCAGAATTTCCCCCAGCACGGGGCACAGCCATGTTCGTCATGGCAGTAGTCAAGGCTTGCAACTGTTCAGTAATCTTGGCGAAGCCATTTTCCAACTGATCTATCCGGGATACCTCAGTATCTGATTCACTCATGTCTGTTCTCGGTATTTTGGTGAGTCTTCCTTTTTTTCTAACCCAACGGGAATCTATGATGGCTTTCAGAACACAAGGGTTAACATGATGTATGTATGCATGATGTGCATAAGAAGTATATAACATATATTAAATCAAATAAAATTCTCAAACAAATCGGCCTATTATCATTTTAGAAGCTTTTGGGACAACTGTCATAAGAGTGAACCCGTCCCAGTTTAAATGGCCTAACGAGTTCATGTCTTATGGCAAAAGAGCCCAACTAAATCCAAATGATAAAATTCCGAACACAATCATAAGGTGGCCCATCAATCACTTAGAAGCTTTTGGCCCAATAGTCATGAAATACGTTCTTATCCCAGTTTAAATGGCCCAACAAGCCCATATCCCATGACAAATGGTCCAAATGGATCCAAACGGTGATGTTCCCAAACATAAGCATAGAAGGGAGATAATGCAAACATAACATAATAATTTTTACATAATGGCCCATCAACATTTCAGAAGCCTTGGGCCTAATAGTCATACAGTACGAACTTGCCCCAGTTTAAATGGCCCAGCAAGCCCGCATTTCTGACAATAGTCTAACTGCATCCAAATGAGGATGGTCCACAAGCACATACTCAAGGAAATAATTGTTATTTTAACCATATAAACCAGTCTATGGGTGGATTTGCAAGGGTATGGACAAAGGCTCTCACTGGCGAAGGATAGCCCACAACTAGGTCTCCCCACTCAAGGGTTCAAGCGACCAAGTGAGCGTATCCCTTTTTATACACTAAGGTACGTGCCAATGAGCTATGGTATGTGACGGACTGTCAAATGGATTTCCCGTTGTAGATCCCCCAGAGGGAAGGTGGAGCGAGGCTCACTTAAATACCCAAGCCTCTTAGGCTCTTATCGCTTGTTGTCAGGAATAAACAACGAGTCCTCCAAATTAGTCCATCACAAAGGCTACAAGTAGATGGCCATATAGGTGCCCTCACAGCTTTTCCTTCTAGAAAGGTAGTAAGTGAAGGAAGACACCAAACCATTACCTAGCCTCAAAGTGCCCTTGATTAAACCCCCACTTTATCCACTATAGACATGGTCAATTAAAACATAAATCCAACATTACAAGACAATATTTCGGGGCCAACTTTACGGTCCCCAGTGGAGTCGCCAGACTGTAGGACACAGGACCTGGGCGACGCCGTTCCTAGGCTCGCGGCCTAGTTGGGAAGTACGAAATAACATGGAGTCGCCACCCGGTGTGAACCGGGACAAAGATTTAAGGCCGCACTCACCCCTCGCAAGGGAAGACCTCAAACCGTTGGGTTCGGAATGGTCCCTTACTTATGTCACTTGTGATGATATGATTTGTGCAATAATTTAACCGAGTCTACTCAATAATCATGCTCGAGGGTACTTAGTTCTAACATGCTTTCATCCAAATAACTCCACGCAATGTAACACAGCGAGCATACTGAATCATTAAATCAACATGTATAAATCATTATCCAAACACATCATAAACTAATAACATGCATAAGGAACAACATAAATATGCTTTAACAAATAAATAACAAACTAAATTAAATCATGCTTTAAATAATAAATAAATGGCCTAGAACTATGACATGCTCAAATACAATTTTGGATGAGACGAGATACGTGCATCTTAAGTGGTATGTGGCGTTGTATCCCGAGTGCAGACCGCACTACCGTCCATTCGGAATCGGCTACGGAATTTACGTCCGGGTTTCCATCCGATATACCACAAAAGGGAACACACATCCCGCTCATCCAACAATCACATCATACCTCAAACGACTCTCATGTAATAATATTTTAAAATAAACAAAATAAACGAAAAATAATAAATAAAAGGGTGCCCTCAGGTCTAACCTCTTTTGTCGTCTCACGAAAGGGCGTTACACGGCCGTCGGAAGGATTATTGCTCCGTAACTTTTCTGGTTCACTAATCCAACGTTTCTCCTCGCTGTTTCGCTTTTCGGGATGCTGTTTCACCCCGTTTCGCTGTTGTTTCCTCGCGGATTTCTGATCACTGTTTTGGTGTATTACGAACTGTTTTGTGCGGTTTCGGGGTACAGTTTCGGGTAGTTTTGGGGACTGTTTTGGGGAGTTTTTATGTGAGGTTATGGGGACAGATTTGTTCGTTGGTGGCTTAGGTTTAGTGAATGGTGAGAGATTGCTCGGGGGTTGCTCTTTACGTGAGTGTCTCTTTGGCTTATTATTGTGGATCAGTGAGGGTTCTTCTTGTGGTTTTATTTGATTTGATCAGTGAGGGTGTCTAGTTTTTTGGCTAAGGGCTATGTCGGTTTGTTTATGGTTGTTGAACGTGCGAGTGAGTGTGTTTAAAGGGGGGGCAGAGGACGTGTGGCAAGGAGACATGTTTAGTGGCTTTAAGGGTTTTTGTTTACTGCCTTTACCGAGTATGTGGAGAGAGGGCTGAGTGGCTAGGGGCGCGTGATCAATGGGGTGAGCGTGCAATGTGTGCAGGTGGCGTGCGTTGTGGGCGAGAGGCTAGGTGGCGGTGTGGGCGTGTTAGGCAAGGTCAAGGCAGACAGGCGTGGAGGCTAGGGGCTTGTGGTCTCCTGTTTGCTCTGGCAGTGAGGGTTTTGTGGCCTGTTCTCTCGGCTGGTCGCTGTTATGGTTGCTGCCGAGAAGAAATGGGAATCGAGGGTTGTTGTGGCTGCTGAGTGAGTGCTTCTGTGTTTATTTGTTTGTGAGTGAATAGGTTCACGTGGGCTGCTAGCTTTAGGGTTTTGTGGCGTGCAGGTTGAGTGAAGGGTTAGGGTCTGTTGAAGCAGTAACTTGAGGCCTGAGTGGTGGCTATGAAGGCTGTTGATGAGGGTTGATTCGTGAGGGTTGCATGGTTTCTGTGTGGGGCGTGCGTGACTGATGAAGTTCAAAGGGCGTGATGAAGCTGATTGAGGCGTTGATGGGCTTTTTCGTGAATGGTTTTTTGTCGTGAATGGAGTTGGCTGAAGGGCTTATTAGGGTTGTACATGGGTTTTTAAAAAGGGAAAAAATCAATTATTATTAGGTGTATTTTAATTTGATTATTTAGGGAAAGAATATCTTTAATTTTGGTGGTGGATTTGAATTTAATTTGATTTAATTTGAATTGTAATTAATTTATTTGTGAATTTAATTAATTTAATTTGGTTGTGATTTTTAGATAAAGAATTTAATTTAATTAATTGGTTATTTAATTTAATTTAATTTGATTTTAGTTTAATTGGTTTTAATTCAATTCAATTTAATTTAATTTGTGACATATATTTTAAATGTTTTAATTATTTAATTTGTGAGATGTGTTTTAAATGTTTTAATTATTTAATTTGTGAGATGTGATTTAATGTGTTTGGTGTGTTTTAAAATAGAGGTCCAACAGCGGACCCGAAGCGAAACAAGCGAGTTAAATCCAACGAAAATACTGATTTCCCCTTTACCCTTCCAACGTCCGTTTCCCGCGGCTTTCACAACTAAAGAGGTAGTGTCTCCATACGAGACTCATCATCGGGCTTATATGCAAAAAATGCAGTGCCTACAGTTTCCTCATAACCAAACAAATTCACTGCTGAAGAAAGGTTGAATCCCGGGAACAATATTCCACTATTATCCCTGAGATGAAAACCATCCGTCAACAGAAACAATATCTCAAAATCTCGATTAAAATTTTCAAATCAAAACAAAAAAATTCATTATGAATTCCAATTGAAATTCAGAATGAGAAGTTGTCTTCACTAGTCAAAAATTTATCTTCAAGCCTAAATATAGGAACAAGTGAAAACATTACAATGCATTTGGACATGTGGCTACTAATTTTATCTCTTTCTAACCAAACATCCATGTGACTATTAATTAATACAACCTTTGACTTGTGAACACGATTAAAGAAGGCCCACGCGTTTTGTGAATTGAACAGAGTTGAGAAACCGGGACCCTTTTGTTTTTCCTTGTAATTGGGTTGATTCTCTGTTTCTCATTTTCTGGATTATAACTTCTTAATTTCTTGGATGTTGTAAGAAAATTTCCTGGAACTTTTAGTTTAGAGCTACGATCAGTAGACTTCTTCTTCTTGTTTTTTTTAAAACGAATTCAGGAAAAAATAACATTGATAAATATGATATTTTCACATATAATTTATTTTTTGAATAATATAATATGATATTTTCACATATAAAAAGAGGTATTAAAAATGATGAAAACAATTTAAAAAAATGAAAGTGCATATTAGATAGTTTATAGCTAAAATGTTAGCTCATTTTCTTGAATAGTTATTTAATTTTGTCAATTCATCCACCATTACCATTACATTGCATAAGATTAATGACTCCATCCCGTGAGTAGCATGAAGTTGCCCTAAATTTTTGGGTTCATGGCCAAGTTCTTAAAATAAGGTCTCAATCTACAAATGAAAAAAAAAATTCATATTACAAATTTTATTTTTATTTTTATTTTTTTAAAAAAAATGAATTCTAATTTTTGCTTAAATTTTAGAACCTAACTAACTGCTTATATCCACTGTATCAGCCACCTCTCATCCACCCATAAAACTATTTTATGACTAAATACCTCCTTCCCTCATTGCTGTCTTATCAATATGATAATAACCAATTTGTTCTTATACAAAGACTTAATGTACTCCACATCAGTGATCAATCAAAAGCCAATTAAAGAGCTAATTAGGGTTATGTTAACAAGTGCTATAAGGGCACTCGTTAAGAATCCATTTAAGGAAAATTTTGACATCATTTTTAAGAGAAATAAAAAAAAACTGTCAAATCATTAATGACTTTTCTCTTTTTTCCTATCAAAACTTTTCTTAAATGGATTCTTAACGAGTATCCTTAAGCACTCGTTAGCATTTTCCTTAAACTTATCATTATGTTATTAGGAATATTAATAGACATGATTATTTATTTTATAAAATAAAATAAAGAAATTAAGAAACCGTGTTTAGGCTATCACCTTCGGGCTTCGTCTTACTTTGTCATTATTAATGATAACATTTATTGGAAAAAACAAAAAAAAGTCGGTCCCAATGCGTGGCCAACAAATCGTTTTAAATCCAAAAAAAGAATTAAAAAGATTCCACCAACTTTATTTTGTATGGACAGAAAATAGATGATGATCTTGCATTTCTATTTGATAGTATTAAAAAACATATAAAAATTAAATTATCAAAGTTAAATAATTTAAATTCTCTAGATATAAAATTTAAAATCATTAATTCAGTAACACTCTCAAATCAACCTAAATATAATTATGTAAATAACAATGGCCATGTAACAAGTTATATCAAGTAAAAAATATAGAACAATCAGCACATAACGGACTATGTTATATAACCATTCATCAACAGATATTATTTCCTATATCGGGTAAAAGTATAAATTTATTCGGAAAAAATAAGAATAATCGTATCAAGAATAATATTGTTTCCATAATGTAATAGAATCAGAAATAGATTCACGAATACCATCAATATTAGCAACATTGTATAGTGTGTCTCATTATTTGTTGAAATTCAAAAGAAAAAAAATGAAAGGAATTTAAAACCTTATATTAGAGATAATCCTATGTCAGATCTGTTATTATTTTAAAAATCAGTAGTCGAAGGCATATAAATTTATATGTCAATACACTATAGGTTGGATAAATATAAAATTCAATCTAATTAATAAAATGGGCTCTTATATATAGTCCATCTTCCGCCCCAAGAGTGTAGTGAGATTAGTTTTTAAGTATCTTAATAAAATTTATCATCTAAGTTCGAGTCTTGAGGAGATAAATGATTAAACAAATATTTGGGCTCATCTACCATTTACTTTTTGAGAAATATGTCTTTTTGGGGCTTCAGATAACTTAGCAAGATTTATCTAAGATTAAATCAAAGTTTTTGCTCTCCTTCACCTTTAAACTAGGACCTCTTGCTTACCATGAGTTATCTTTACCACTGCATGACAATTATATTTTGGTAATATAATGCAATTAATATGCTCTAAATCATTCTCCATAAAACCATAAACTTATATTGTTAATAGTTTTTTTTTTCCAAAATTAATAAATATTAATTTTAACTATAATATTTTGTAAATATTTTTTAATTATGAATTTTACAATATTTTTTTAAGTAATGTAATTAAACTTTCATTTTAATTTCATAGCCTGCATTTGGATTTTGGATGATTTAGTTGATTATTTTGATGATATTATAAAATGAAATTTGATGTAGTTGTTGGAGAATTATGTGTCACTAAACGAAATCAACATGTATTAAACAAATCAAAATAAGAACATAAACATGTGATCAAATCTACACTAACATGTCAATATTAAACATAAACCCTAAAACTTTGAGAAAACCTGGAAAACGAAGAAGACACTAAAAAATTTTAAGTCCAAGTCGAGTTGCCACTGTCCTTAGAACTTATTAGCCCCGTCTCGGTGCTCTACGAATTTTGCAACTAACGTCCTCCGAGGATAACTTGGATACCTCTTATTCAAGGGGCACACCTTAATAAGATATTGAACTAGGACAATGGTGGAATCTCTCTCTTAACTCAAAAAAACGAAATTGATGTGACTCAAGACTTCTTAAAGTTCTGGATCCCTTGAATGAACATGCAGGCCCCTTTAAATAGACATGGAAGTGTGCCTTTTGAGGGCACCATTTGGCTTGGGGTGTAACCCTCCTAAGGGTTATACCCATTCCTTAAACCCTTTGGAGTCTAAAGACATGTTTTTTCAATTCTAGAGGTCATGTCCCTACATGTTAATGTCTTTCCCAAAGGCCACTATTCAAGGGACATGATCATCCTTACATAAATAATATAATATATATATATATATATATATATATATATATTATATATACATATTTAGAGAATTTACTACAATCCCTCACAATTCTCTAAATATTCATGTAGACACTTGAGAGAGTTTTTGTGAACTAAAACTGCATCGAAAAAGGTAGCTTTCGCCTTGAACCTTTCCTAGTAAATGACAATCGGATTTACTTGGCAAACCAGTGACCCATAGTCTTGAACTGTTCTGTCGTTGGTATAAACCAACACAATTGCCAACACACAGCTTTACTTCGACCATTTCCCGTTCTACGGTTGTGTTCATTTCAGCCATGAACATTGGTCATGGATTTATCAAGCACTTTAGGGAAGTCAACCTGTAAAATCCCATGGAAGCGGCCTCACTTCTTACTTGAAATAAGTGATCTACTATAAAGAGGTAATCTGCTTTTACCCTAATTTGGACTCATCTCCTAATATTGTGATCATTAAAAGCCTTAGATTAGCCTAGCCTTCACAGACAACACTCTGCGTCATTATCGGAATGTGAAATAGTAAAAAACTCTACAATGCTTGTTTTTAAATTGCACAAAGTTTCAGTCGTCCCTTTTGAACCTATACTTGGGATCTCCAGTCAGCTAGGTTGGGTTTCCACAATGACAATTCTTAATTTATAGGCTTCAAGCCCATTCCCCTCGATGACTTCACAACTTGTTCTCTAGGTAAACCTTTAGTAAGTGGATCTGTTAGGTTTTCCTTTGATTTCACATAATCGATCGATATTATGCCACTTGAGAGCAATTGTAGTATGGTATTATGTCTGCGACGTATGTGTCGAGACTTACCATTATACATTATATTTTAGGCTCTCCCAATAGACGATTGACTATCACAATATATGATTATCCCTGGCACCAGTTTGGGCCAATTTGGAATATCCTCCATGAAATTTCGAAGCCATTCCGCTTCTTCCGCTGTTTTGTCTAATGCTATGAACTCTGATTCCATAGTAGACAGGGCAATACATGTTTGCTTCGAGGATTTCCATGACACGGCTGCACCACCAAGTGTGAAAATAAATCCACTCAAAGATTTGGAATCTACTGTATCAGATATCCAGTTAGGATCGCTATATCCCTCTAGAACAACAAGATATCTCATATAATGCAGACCATCTTTTGAAGTTTCTCTCAAATACCTCAAAACTCTTACTATGGCTTTCCAGTGGTTATGTCCTAGATTGCTCGTATATCTGCTGAGCCTATTTACAGCTTGAGCAATATCAGGTCGTGTGCAATTGGTGAGATACATCAGGATTTCGATGTTTCTCGAATACTCTAATTGCGATACGCTCGACCCAATATTCTTTGATAAATGAAGAGTTAGGTCTACATGAGTTCTACCTACATTGAGATCTCATTTGTTATATTTCTCAAGTATCTTCTCAATATAGTGAGTCTGAGATAATATATACCATTCTGATGTTCTAGAAATCTTAATTCCTAAGATCACATCAGCTACTCCTAAATCTTTCATATCAAATTTGCTGGTCAACACTTTCTTGGTAGACTGAATCATCTCATGATTACTACCAATTATCAGCATGCCGTCCACGTAGAGACACACAATGACATATCCTTTTTGAGTTGATTTGGTGTACACACACTTATCACACTCATTGATTTTGAATTCATTTGACAACATCTCTTTGTCAAATTTTTCATGCCATTGTTTAGGTGCTTGTTTTAATCCGTATAAGGATTTTACAAGTTTGCACAACTTCTGTTCTTGTCCAGGAACATTGAAACCTTCTGGTTGTTCCATGTAAATCTCTTCATCCAATTCACCATTTAAGAATGTCGTCTTTACATCAATTAGCCATGGCCATTATAGGATTCGGATCGGATCGGACCGAATTCGAATCCGATCTGATCTGATAAACTCATTGAAATTTGATTCGATCGGATTCGATCCGCTTGTCAAACTCGATCTGATCCGATCCGATAATAATTGGATCGGATTGAACCAATCCGATCTAAAATCATTCGGATCGGATCAGTTTGATTCGATAAGTGGTCCGAATTCGGAATAATATCCGAAATTTGATAATGATCTGAAGAAGACCTAATTAACTTAGGTATAATATGCAAAACGACGTCGTTTAAGATACTATAAAACGATGTCGTTTTGCATATTAAATAAAAGAAACAAAAATCGATCGGATCGGAAATCCGTCAAACCGCTACCACTACATTTGATCGGATCAAATAATCAGATCAGATCCGATTCGGTCCGATGCCCACCCCTAACATCAATTTGATGTATTTCAAAATCAAATATAGCTGTTATGGCTATGAGCATTATTATTGACGTGATACGAGTCGCTGGTGAATATGTGTCAAAGTAATCAAGACATTCTTTTTGTCTATAACCTTTTATGACAAGTCTTGTCTTGTACTTATCTATTGATCCATCCGGTTTCATCTTCCGTTTGAATATCCATTTGTAGCCTAGTGGCTTACAACCTGGAGGAAGATCAACCAACTTCATCCGGTTTTGGAGGATGAAATCAATCTCACTATTGATAGCCTCTTTCCACAAAGGTGCATCCGATGAAGACATTGTTTCTTTATAGCTTTGAGGCTCATTTTCTAACAAGTATGTCAGAAAATCGGGACCAAACGACTTAGACGTTCTAGCTCTTTTGCTACATCTAGGTTCAATTGTCTCAATATTTTCACGTTGATCTGACTCTTGGTCAACATGATCACTGTCTTTGACAGTATCAATAGTCCTTTTGAGAGACTCTATTATTTGTCTTTCCTTACAAGGAAATGTCTCTTCAAAAAATGTCGCATTCCTTGACTCAATTATCATATTCGGATTGATGTCAGGAATTTCAGACTTGTGTACAAGAATCGATACGCACTATTGTTGCGAGCATATCCAATGAATATACAATCAACAGTTTTGGGTCATACTCTAACCTTCTTAGGTTTATGAACCATTAATTTGGCAAGACACCCCCACACTTTTAGATCTTTGTAGGAATGTACGTGACCTTGTCCAATCTTCTGTGAGATAGCTTATTCAAAACATAGTTCGCGGAAAGCAAGGCTTTCCCCCACAAGTTCTGGGGTAAACCGGAACTTGCCAACATGGCGTTCATCATTTCCTTCAAAGTTTGGTTTTTGCGCTCAGTAATCCCATTCTATTGAGGCAAATAAGGAGCAGTAGTTTCGTGAATAATTCCATGATTGGAACAAAATTCACCAAATGGTGACACATATTCACCACCTCTATCACTCCTGATTCTTTTGATTTTCTTGCCAAGTTGAATTTCAATTTCGTTCTTATAGTTTATAAAGCTCTCAATAACTTCATCTTTGCTCCTCAGCAAATACACATAACAGAATCTTATGCTATCATCGATAAAAGTGAAAAAGTACTTTTTACCGCCTCTTGTTTGCACAATGTTCATATCACACACATCAGTGTGTACAAGTTCCAAGGGTTCAGAACTTCGTTCTATATAATGAAATGATGCTCTATGCATTTTTGCTTCAACACATGCCTCACATTTATGTTGGTTATCAATTGTAAATTTAGGTATAAGGTCCATGTTAATTAATTTACGTATCGTATCATAATTAACATGTCCTAACCTCTCATGCCATACATTTTGTGACTCAATAATATAAGCGCAAGTCGTAGCATTATTATTAGCACTGTGTAGTTGACAGTCATTACATTGAATTTGAAAAGGCCCTCATTGAGGTATCATTTTCCTACATAAACATCATTCTTGGTCAATACAAACTTTTCATAAACAAATACAAGCTTAAAACCATTCTTGCTAAGGAGATAGCCAAAGACCAAGTTCTTCTGAATATCAGGAACATGCAGAACATTCTTCAATATAAGCTCCTTTTCGGATGTCATCTTCAGAACCACTGTGCATTGTCCAACCACTCTAGAGGTAGACGAGTTTTCCATTGTCAAATGATCGCCACCATCGACCTTTTGATACGAGGAAAACATCTTACTATCAGTACATATATGACGAGTAGCCCCAATGTCTACCCACCATTCTCTCGGATTCCCAACCAAGTTGGCTTCTGTTACAACTACTGAGAGGTTCATATCTGAGATCTCATCAGTTAGCTGCTTATCTTCAGTGACATGGGCCTCATTTTTCTTTTTCTTGCCTTTGTCCTGAGACTTCTAATTTCTGCAGTCTTTTGCCATATGACCGTTTTTTCCACAGTTGTAGTACTTCCCATTGAACTTCTTGTTAGCTTGGGAAGAATCATCTCCACTGTTCTTTCTCTTTTTGCTACCGTTTCCTCCCTCAACGATGTTGGCCTTAGACTTCATAGTCTTGTAGATGGCCTTCTCGGACTTCCCATTGTCCTCTTCGATCCTCAATCGAACCCCAAAGTCTTCAAGTCTCATCTGTTTCTTTTTGTGTTTCAGATAGCTTCTGAAGTCCTTCCATGATGGAGGTAACTTTTTAATGATTGTGGCAACTTGAAATGTCTCATAGAGTTTCATTCCTTCATCCAATATTTCATGAATGATCAATTGTAGTTCACCCAACTGAGACATAACGGTTCTTGAATCTGTCATTTTTTAGTCCAGGAATCTACCCACGATAAATTTCTTTTGTCTGGCATCCTCGATTTTATATTTCTTCTCGAGAGATTCCCAGAGAATCTTCGCAGAAATCATGCATTGGTACACATTGTACATGTTATTGTCAAGTCCTCCCAAGAGGTAGTTCTTGCACAAGAATTCACCTGAAGACCATGTCTCTTCTCGCAATTGCTTGGCTGTTTTCGTTTCTCCCTCCACATGACCCGAATGATTTTAGAGGTACTTAGCCAACTGCAGAGTTGTCAAGTAGAATAATATTTTGCTCTGCCATTGTTTAAAGTTTGTTCCACCAAACTTTTCGATTTTTCTCCATGAGCGACCGGTACTGTGATGTTTCCGCTAGCCATGTGTAACTGGAAAAACCAACATCGATCAATAAGTCTACAAAAGAAAAATTGTAAAACGATCAACAAATGATCTTATTCAAGTGATATACCAAGTATCCACTCATTGTTATATTAGACATTAGTACCAATTAACACAAGTCCTTGAATTTACGACTAAGGTTTCTTATGATAAGTGAATAAGAGAATATTCCTAGAGGACGAGGGGTCCGGAGTAACCACATAAATCCATGACCACTTAGGCTATTATCGCCTTTTTGACAGAAAATCATTTAAACACTTCCTTAATAAAATCTCTTAGGAATTCAAACTTAGTATTACACTTTTAATTTCATAATACAATGTGTATATATATGTGTATATGTGTATAAATCAACCAAGATTGGATGAAATTACTTGTGTAAGATTACACTTTTAATTCTCAGCCAAGTATGCAACATACAATTAAATTTCAACTTTATCACTATTTGTATGCTTGTGATAATTGAACATCATAATATTAACTTAAATCTATACTACCAAGTTTATTGTAATACAATATATGATTTTACTAAGTTGATATTATGACAATATAAATTAATCTAAGTCGTGTTTAATCTGAAAGTGATTCCAGGACTAGTTTCGTTAGTGACACGTTCGTATATACGTTCGAACGAACCTATCCAGTGAGTTCACGTTCGTGTAGCATTCGAAAACACATTTGAACGAAGTGTTTCAGAGAGTTCACATTCGTATAGCGTTCGAGAACGCGTTCGAATGAAATGTTCCAGAGAGTTTACGTTATTGTAGCGTTCAAAAATGTGTTCGAACGAAATTTTCCAGAGGGTCTGCGTTTGTGATGCATTTGAAGATGCGTTTGAATGTTCTTAGGCATATGACTTGTGTTCGAGTTGCGTTTGAATACGCGTTCGAATGTTCTTACGAAAATTCAAAATTTTTCCTACGCGTTCGTCGGGCGTTGGAATGCCCATGCGTATTTTTCATGCACAGAAACTATTTTCCACAAATATTTCTTATTAACACATGCGAATTTTCATCTAACAACACTAAATTAATAAGTTCTTAAGATTGTTGGAGAATTATGTGTCACTAAATGAAATCAACATGTATCAAACAAATCAAAACTAGAACATAAACATGAGATCAAATCTACACTAACATGCCAATATTAAACATAAACCCTAAAACTTAGAGAAAATCTGGAAAACGAAGAAGACACTGAAAAACTTTAAGTCCAAGTCGAGTTGCCTCTGTCCTTAAGAACTTATTAGCCCCGTCTCGGTGCTCTACAGATTTTGTGGCTAACGGCATCCCAGGATAACTTGGATTCCTCTTTTTCAAGGGGCACACTTTAACAAGATCTTGAGTAACGGCTCCCTGTCCCAACGTCCAAAAAAATATAATAAATTTGGGGATTTCCCATATTACCCCTAATAACAGTAATAAAACGGCTAATTTTAGGGGCATTTTAGGTATTATAAAAATATTCTTAAAATGTATAAATAAGGGTCATTTTTCATTATTTCAACACACCAATTTCTCAATTCTTATTTCTCTCAATTCCTATAATTCTTTCATTCTCAATTCTCTAATTCTTTAAAATTTCTTAAATAACAAATGGCAAGTTCATCTGAGAACACAATGCCAAATGTGCCAACCCAAGAGAGCGGCCCTAATATCGGTTCACGGAGAAGAGAAGTTAAGTCTCGTTCCTCGGATGTTTTCAAAATTCATTTTCATTTTGACGATACTGATGAAGGTTCAAGAGCATTACGCAACTATTGTGGGGTTTCTTACAAATTTTCTAGTGGATACGGCAATATGACCAAGTACCTGAAAAGACATCATCTGGTTGTACTTGGACTTGATATGACGCAAACTCAAATGGCCAGGACGTATCATCTAGTAAAGGTATGAGTGCTTTAGATTTATTTAAATATTCTGATGCTAAAAATAGAGAAGAAATTGCTAAATTAACTTGTATGGCACTTTTTTCTTTAAGTTTTGGTGAAAAAATTACTTTTACAAATTACGTTCAAAATGCTTTAAATCCTGCTGCATGTAGAATGACTAGAAATATAACAAAACGTCAAATTTTTAAATTATATAAAGATGGTAAAATTATTTTAAATGAAACATTTAGAGATATTAAAGGGCGTCTATCTATTTGTTCTGATATTTGGAGTGACCATTGGCGAACAGATTCATACATGGGGTGTGAGTTATCATTGGATTGATGCATCATGGAACATGCAAAAATGACTTATTGCATTTAGAGTTTTTGATTAACAACATACTGCACAAAATATTTATAGAATGATGAAAGTAATTTTTGATGAATATGGTTTATTAGGTAAAATTTTAACATTTGGAATTGATAATGCATCTGCAAATACTATATCAATCAGTGATTTAATATAAATATGCAAACCAAATTTAGGGGGTCGTTTTTTTCATGTTCGTTGCACATATCATGTCCTTAATTTATGTGTTCAAGATGGTTTGGAAAAATTATCATCTTTCATTGATCCTATTAAAAAAATCACTTAATTGTATTTGGTCATATTCTTAAGTTAGGAGAGAATGGGCCAAGTTTTATAAATTTAATGGTATTAAATTTATAAAATTTTCACGAGATGTTCCAACACGTTGGAATTCGACTTATTTTCTTTTATGTCAAGCTTTGCAATACAAAGATGCATTATGTAGTTTTTTTTTACAAAATGTTCAACATATCACACTTTTTCCTACTTAATGGGAAATTTGTGAAATTTTTTTAGAGATTTTAAAAGTGTTTAATGATGCTACATAAATTTTTAGCGGAGTTTATTATCCTACATCACATTTATTTATTCTTGAAAGTTTGAATATTGTTGGTACTCTCGATGAGCATGTTGATAGTCGTAATCATAATGATATTGTTTTGTTTGAAGCTATTAATGTTATGAAACAAAAATGGTTGCATTATTTTAAAGATATTCCTTTACTTTATCTTATTGCTGCTGTTTTTGATCCTAGATTTAAATTAGAAATTTTGAATAGTGCTTTACCCGCTTCCTATGGATATTTTGGAATATTAGATGAAATTGATATTTCAAGAATATTAGCTAAAATAAAAATTGATTTAATACAGTTATATAATGATTATATTAGAAGATATAACTTGCAATCAGTAGGACAATCTAGTAGTAGCGAAACTACCGTAATGCAATCAAGACTTAGCGTAGGTGATCGTTGGTTATTACAACGAAATAAAAATAAAGGGATAACATGACTAATAACCCGAAATTAGATAAATATTTATCTATAAATTTTGAGTTTTCAACTGAAAGTTTAGTTAGTAAAAATTTTCAAATCCTTGAATGGTGGAACCGACATCAAAATGTATATCATGTATTATCAATTATTGCTAAAGAGATATTGGCAGAACCTATTTCTACCGTTGCGGTTGAGCAAGCCTTTAGCATGAGAGGCAATATATTGGAAGTCAGACGGTCTTCATTACATCCAAGCACTCTAGAAGCAACATCATGTGTGGATGATTGGACCCGAGCTGATATGAGGCAAGAAGAAAATACCTCTGATGAATTTAAAGACTTGTTCGATAATGCATCTGCAAGTGCAAGCAGAACTGGAGCTGAAGGATCAACAGACACTGATGATGATTCATAATTAAATATTTAAATAATTGTAAAATTATAATTGGGGGAAAAATCTTTAAAATGTAATGGAACTACGTGAGCTTTGATTCCTCTCACTCCTAGAGGATACGTAGGCAACTTAAGTTTCTAAAAGTTTAAGTTTAAGCTCTTTAATTTAAATTTTTTTTAGATAAGAATTTTATTTATAATTTAATGTAATTATGTAAAGTAAGTTTATTATATAAATTCAAATTCATAATTTTAAATTATATTATTTTATCAATCTCAATTTTTTATTTTCTATAAAGCAAAAAAAAAAAAAACGAATGGAACCGGAACCGAACGGTTCGATTCCGGTTCCGGTTCCACATTTTGTGTGGAACCAGAATCGAACCGGATTTAACCAGTTCAGTTCTGATTCCACACTTGTGGAATCGGGAACCGTTCGGTTCGATTTTGATTCGGCACCGAACTGAACAGCCGACCAGGTCTACCTTTGAGGGCACCATTTGGTTTATGGTGTAACCCTCTTGAGGGTTATACCCCTTCCTTAAACCCTTTGGAGCCTAAAGGCATGTTCGTTCAATTCTAGAGGTCATGTCCCTACATCTTAGTGTCTTTCCCAAAGACCACTACTCAAGGGACATGACTCTCATTGCATCCATACTATATAGATACATATTTAGAGAATTTACTACAGTAGTTATAGAAACAAAATTTTGAATTTATTATTTTTATATTATTTTTTTTATAATATTGAATAAAATAATATATTATTATCAACCTCGGGTCGACCCCCCGCCGGTCATACCTTCGAAGCTTGACACTCTTTTCATTCTAGGTCGATAGGTCAGGTCGTATTTTAAAATAATAATTTTTCTTATCTTTTAGTCTGGTCTTTATTTCAATATAATGAGGATATTCTAATTCAAACCCCCACTTTCTGTGTATTGTGTATATAGTTCTCTTCTAATGATAGATTTCTCATTTTAATGATATAAAATGGCCACTTAGAATTTCTTATATTGCATGAATATTCATCTTTATATTATACGTTTGCGGTTCAAACCCTATATTTTAAAAAACTTAAGGCATGCATATCCTAGCTAAAAAACTTTTTTTGGGCTTAAAAATAAGCTTAAGTTCAAAACTACCTCCGATCTTTAAACAAATTCGATGATCTACCCACTATGGTAAAAAATGTGTAGGTTTCTATTTTAACGATAACAACTTCCAATTATGTTAAGGATTTTGGGCGAATAGTTCATTTTATATTTTTAAACAAATAAATATTTGAATTTATTATTTTTATAGTATTTTGTTTATAAATATTGAATAAAATAATATATTATTATCAACCTCGGGTCGACCCCCAATCGGTCATACCTTCGAAGCCTTACACTCTTTTCATTCTAGGTCGATAAGTGATGAGTGGTAAATGTATCATTATTTCCCACTCATTTAACCTAATATTTTGTATAGTTTCTTGAGGTTTGTGAATATTTTCATGTGTTTTGTGTTATTTTGTAGATAAATAAAGTTTCAGGACTCTTTGGAATCAATTCGGGGCCAAATAGTGAAAAATGACAAAAAAGGGCAAAATGGTCATTTTACACGTCGCGACTGCTAATGTGCGTCGAAGTCTGCTAACATGCGTCGGGACACGTGTCACAATCAGAGAAGATTTGCTAAAATATGCCTTGCTAACGTGCGCCATGCTAACGTGCGCAGTCTACTAACATGCGCTGAATCTCCTAATGTGCACCTGTCACATGTCAACATCACAACAAATCATGCTAACATGCGCCGGACACGTGTCATCATCACATGCTGCCGATAATCATCATCGCCACGTCAGCACAATTATTGAGTTAATAATTCAGTCAATGTCATGTCAACACCACGTCAGCACAATTATTGAGTTAATCATTCAGCCCCTGACACGTGTCACTATCCCAGTAAAAGGCGTGACACGCGTCGAAGATCAACGGGCGTCGCGACGTGCAATGACATGCGCGTCACGACGCTCAGGGCCAACTTTTGCCTATAAATAGACGACCGAATTTCAGATTTGAATTCATACTTTCTTCTATGTAATTCCTTAATAATACTAAGAAGATTGTATCTTGCTTGTTTATTTACAGTTTTCAGTATTTAATTTGAACTTTCGCACTTTATTTTCTTTACTTTTCAGTCTTTACTTTCTGCAATTTACTTTTACACACATTATTTTCATTTCTTTACTTTTCAGCAATTTACTTTTCAGTAATGAGGAGGTAACTCCCCCTTGCTAGGGTAAAAGGTAAAACTTTTATTACTAATATTTAGATTAATCTCTCTTAAATATAATATATAAACTAGTTAAAACGTGACTTAATGATGATACCGCCTTATGGTCGGTTGGTAAATATTGAAATTGGTTTTAACCTGACTAAACTGGATACCGCCTGATTGGTCGGTTGGTAAAATTAATTTGACTTAATCTGGATACCGCCTATATGGCTGGTTGGTAATTATCATGCAAAGTTAATATATTATATTAAGGGAGATATCTAAAATAGAAGTAATAAAGTTGATCATTTTACCTCACCATTTTCTTTTATTGTACTTTTACTTTATTTACTTTTCAGCAATTTACTTTTAGCATTTACTTTTCAGCATTTACTTTTCAGCGATTAATTTTCAGTATTTAATTTTCAGCATTTACTTTCCGTCATTTACTTTTCAGTATTTAATTTCCAGCAATTTATTTTATGTCTTTTATTTTATTAAGTCTTTACTACCCGTAAATATGTGTCGTAACTAAGTCAGTTATCTGGGGTTGTGATGAATTCCAATATCACTGGTTAATAAGGGGTTATTTTATGTTTGGGTATTATAAAGGTTTATTTATTGAGCCTTAGTCTTAATGCTTATTGTTAACTGGCCATTAATAAGATTGATTCGGTAAACTTGAAATGAACTTGGAAAAGGGATTTTAGGTTTAAGACCTTAGACTCAATAGCCCACGATCTTCCTTGAGGATAAATAACTTTTTAATAGATTTACTTACACGATAGGAATATACCTGTCGGGCGGGGGTAGCCATAATTGGAACTTAATCTTAATGAATTCAGATAACTTGGTTAACATAGAAATATGATTAATTAAGTTACACTGGGTATTTGTATCTGACCATTTGAAGAGGCTTTTGAATAATTTCGTGTTCCAGGTTAATAAACTGATATATTACATAAACGTAAAATAACCACTTCATCTTTTAAAAAGATATTGGAAAGATTCACAACCCTCGATAGTTTTATAAATTTGAATTTTCCTAAATCAACTTTCGCACAATTTTATTTACTTGTTTTAAATTTAAGTCATAATCCAATCAAACAATCAATCCATTAGATACTCGTAAAATTTGACTTCATAAATTAATAGCTTAGGTATTAAGTCCTCGTGGGATCAATACTTTTTATACTACTTGAACGATATGTGCGCTTGCGTTATATGCGTGTGATTGCACCAGTCAATAGGTCAGGCCGTATTTTAAAATAATAATTTTTCTTATCTTTTAGTCCAGTCTTTATTTCAATATAATGAGGATATCCTAATTCAAACCCCTCACTTTCTGTGTATGTATGTATATAGTTCTCTTCTAATGATAGTGTTGACGACTGATTTTGGTCTCAGGGTAATATTGGGATATTACTCTCGAGACAATCCTCCCTTAATAGTGAATTTATTTGGTTATGGGGGACCAAAAGCAAACTTAGCAAAAGATAGATAAATGGATCAATCAGGAAGGAGATTTAACGTGGTTCGGCAGATCTTGGTCCGGCCTACGTCCACGGGCAAAAAGATGATACTTTTATTACTCAAGAAACGCTTCTCAGCTCTGCTTCTTGTTTTTACAAGTCTGATCTTTAATGATTCTGATCTTCATTCCCCTTTACTCATACTCTACCCTCCTATTTATAATAATGAAGAAATCAGATTCCTATTGGTACAAGGATTCCTTGTTGACAAAACTTCATCCTTCTGCAAGGATTCCTAACCAAATCTTACTTTTTTCTTTCCATATCCTTCTAGGACACTGGTTTCATCAGTATCCCATGTGAAAGTAGGATTGTCTTCTTATCCAGTAAAGACATGACGTCCTATCTTCCGGTGCACGTCTTGCCATGTGATCGTTCCTTATGTGGTCGGTTCTTATATGGTCGGTCATAAGGGTTATTTGAACTGTGAATGCTTCTGCTGATCTTAAAATTACCTGGTCATCAAAGCTCAAGTGGTTGGTTATCAGATCATAAAGTGCTTGGCCACTTCACTGTTTGGGTTTTGGTGGTCGGGTCGGCATTAATGATCTTGATCAAGAAGAAAGTTACCCTTTTGTCCTTGCCGTGCTGTTTTAAATATCATAATGCCTAAAAAAACCATCAACATCTGTCCCCTAGTTCTCGGTTCCAACGAGTATGCAAGTTGGTGCCAGCAACTATATAAAGATGGTGTATCGGTCATTTCGCTGGTGGTTGCTCCGAAGTTTGCAGAGGGAGCCGCTTCTTTCTAGGAACCTTTTCTTGAGACACGCAACCGTCATGTCTGTTTCAAATCACCTTTAGTGCTTTTTCTGAGTTTGACACTTGTGAAACATCTGTCGGGTTCCCGCCAAAAGTAGAGAAAAAATCGACCGTGTAGAAGCGTCTTGACAGCACATTGATCTCAGCCGTTTGTTTGATTTTGGTAGACCTCTTCTTGCAGTCGACACTTGGCGTTCATCTGGAGTTCTTTTTTCGATCTAACGGCCATGGGCGTCCTGCTTACGACTATAAGAATACGAGACTTTTACTGTGCAGCTATTTGGCAAATTTTCTCTTTTACCTGTGAAAATTTTCCTCGTTCCAACCGTGACTCGTTCGACTCAGCGTTCCCGGAGTTTCTTTCAACATTTCCATGTTCCTTCCTAACTTCAAAAGATTAAGTAAGTTTTCTTTGAACGGCCTCTTTCATCGTTCTTTCTTCTTTTTTCTTTTTGTTTGTCTTAACACTTACTAGAGAGAGATTTATGGGTTTGTCGAATGCTTGTTTTAGGGTACTTCAGAATTTCTTAGGTCTAGCCTCCCTAGATGCTTTTTAGGGTAGTTATGTAGACTCTGGATACTTCAAGAATTTGGCTACATACTGATCTTTCCCCCTTTTTTCATTTCTCGGATGTCTAGGATGTATGATGACAGGCTTTCCCCCGTTACCCCTGCTAACCCCTCGACTCCTCCCCCCGAAGAGCTTTCCTCGAGTTCGAGAGCTCCCAATGTAGAGGATTTCGACACCACCCCTACCCCATCTGAACTTGAACAAGATACTTACCACCAGAGAGTCCCTCGGAAGGATCCGGAGCCTGGTGATCTCATCTTCTCGGCTCTGGACATGGATTGTCCTTCCAAAATTTCTGAGGACGACTTAGCATTGCTCCGGAAACGATACGACATCCCGATTGACATTGCCCTTGAAGTCCCCTATCCGTCTGATCGTGCTAGCCAACCTGATGAGGGTTCGGTGGCTCTCCTTCCGGCTTTCTTTGAGTGTGGTCTTCGACTGCCTATCTAACGTTATTTCGCCTGGATGCTGGCCGAGATGGAGATTGCCACTTGCGAGCTGAGTCTGAATAGCTGGAGGATTCTGGCCGGTTTACACGTGGTCTGGCACCGAGCAGGGCTTGGTGAACCTTCTCTTGAGGAAGTGAATAGATTATACCGTCTGAAAGCCAATCCCAAAGCACATTGCGGCTGATATTACCTTTCTGCTTATGCTGATTCGTCTAACGTTGTCCGGAAGCTCCCCGATTCCAATAAAAATTTTGAAGATATTTGGTTCTGGGCCACTGGAGATTGGGGACGGACCCTGAGATCGTATGAAGAGGAGATCTTGGTCCCGGACATCTTCAGAGCGGGAGGTCAGGAGTTTAACCTTTAGTTTTCCTGCCCTTAGTTTTTTTGTTTGGATTCTTACCCCTTTTTTCCTATTCCTCCTAGCTTGTTGGAGGGATGCTCCCCAGGTCTCCCGCCAGGTCCGGAAGCGGGTAGGCTGTGCTCGGTAATATGCCGCCCATTGGAGGGAGTTGGTAAATGATACTGCATTTGCTGAATCGTGACTTATTCGGGCTGTTCCTCCGAAGATCCCAGGCCGGATAGGAGGTTTCTCACTGATTTTTCTAGCTTTTTCCCATGCCTTTTTTTTAAACATGTACGTAGGTCCTGTACTGACCACTTTTCTTGTTTCTTGCCTTTTCTTCTGCCTTTGCAGGTATGTCGAGGAGACCAAAATACCTCGATCGGTTGACCGGTGCCTCAAAGAAAACTAGCCCAGGTGGAGCTGGTATTTCTCGGAAACGGCATGAAACTTCTGAGGCTGAAAATATGGCTGAAGAGATGGAGCTTCCGAGCTCTCAAGGTCTGTCTTTTCCTTCCGGGGTGCCTTCGATGGATGCTTCCCGCCCTGGTAGTCCTTCAAGGTCTTTTAGAAGAATGAAGCATCCGTTTGGTGCTGTGGACCCAATACTAAGTCGGGAATTGAAGGAGGAGGGTGCTCAAAGCAAAGAAACACCAGCTCGGTGGGATGGGAGGGCGTCAGAGGGTACTTCCAAAAAGTGGAAGGGCTCTGTGGTCCTTGGCGTTGACGACCTCAGGAAAGATATTAGGGAGGCTACTTCCCACCTGGTGCCGGCTTTCAACGAGCTGGCCGAGGCTGTACCTCCGGAGAAGATTTCGGGGTACGAGGACCTTTCCCCCGATGAGGTGGTTGCGGAGCTATGTTCTCAGATGACCAAGTTTGTGTTTCATTCCCTCATTCCCGATGTGTCTTCCCGACTTGGTTTATTTTCTGATTCTTTTTTTTTTCTTTTTTGGTAGGCAAACTATCTTACGGCCAAGAATAATGACCTCTTTTTTAGCCTTTTGTCCGAGGGTGGCCAAGCCCAGAGGCTCCAAAACCGTCTCACGGAAGTGGAGGCCAGGCTGGCTGATAGGGAAGAGGCGATAAAGAATCATGAGATAGCCGCGGCCGAGGCTATCCGTACAAATAAAGCTTTTAGGGCCGCTGCTACTTTGGAGAGGAAAAATGCCGATGCTGCTAGAGAGGATTTGAAAGCTGCCCAGGCTGAGATTAGTGTCTTACAGGTGGAGGTGTGCAGTGAATAATCTAAAGTGCGGGCCAAGGATGAAGAATTGGCGAGGCTTCGTGACGAGTTTAAGAGGAAAGAGGCTGAATTGGAGGCTGAGAGAAATGCGATTCGGCTTAAAGGGGTTGGCGACTGTGCTGAGATTATACCAACGGTTTTGCCCGACCTAGACATGGCAAAGGGGAAATATCTGAGGAGGAGTTTCAGAAGTGGCTGCCCCTTTCCCCCGAGGGGGTGATAGATCCCGACCCAATTTCGTTTGCCCCGGTCTTCCCAGCTCCTCAAGAAGACCGTCATGAGGTTCCTGCTCCTATCCTTGAAGTAGTGGTCTCCCAGGTTGACGTGGTTGAAGCTGATGTCCCCCCTTCCGAGGCCGAGCCAATCCTTCTGCCGTCTGAGCCAGCCGAGGAAGAATTTCTTGCCCATGTGCGGGCTGATTGAGAAGGGGTAACCCGGACGGGGCCCTGTGTATACTTCGTTTTTGTAATAACATTTTATTCTCTCTTCCTTTTTTTTGAATATATATGTGTTTCTATTTTTTTTTTCTGTTCTCTGCTCTAGGTGACCTCCTTCGAACGATCACTTACGGCCCGTTCGTGAGGGGATAACACAAATCGAGACCCGATTTATTCAGTGGTCGAGGATTGACTCCGAGTTGTGAGAAATACGGATGGTGAGATGCAGCCGGTGGGATGTAACCCGACCCTGAGCCGTAAGGAACACTTGGCCCTGTCACATCCCCAGCTCAAAAGATAGACTTGGTGAGATGTGGCCCGACCCCGAGCTGTAAATAATACTTGGCCCTGTGGGGATGTTACGTCCCCAGTTCAAAAGATAGACTCGGTGGGATGTGGCCCGACCCCGAGCTGTAAGTAACACTTGGTCCTGGGGGGATGTTACGTCCCTAGTTCAAAAGATAGACTCGGTGGGATGTGGCCCGACCCCGAGCTGTAAGTAACACTTGGCCCTGGGGGATGTTACGTCCTCATTCCAAAAGATAGACTTGGTGGGATGTGGCCCGACCCCGAGCTGTAAGTAACACTTGGCCCTGGGGGATGTTACGTCCCCAGTCCAAAAGATAGACTTGGTGGGATGTGGCACGACCCCGAGCTGTAAGTAACACTTGGCCCTGGGGGATGTTACGTCCCCAGTCTAAAAGATAGACTCGGTGGGATGTAGCCCAACCCCGATCTGTAATGGTTTTAGTGGAACGAATCCGGTCCTGAATCGATTAACCAAGTGGCCTCGGTAGAACGAATCCAGCCCCGAGCCGAACAATCATTGGGATTTTACTCCGAAGGGAAGAGAATCAACTGTTGAAGCCCTATCGAATCTGTCTTGGGCGTCCCCTTGTCAGACCGATGAAAAACAAAAAAAAATTGGAAAATAAAATCAAAAAAATGTAAACAATAGCACAGATATCTCAGAACAGCGTCCTGTCCGAGGTCTCCAAAACATAATTCTGAATCTTTCAATTCAGTGTCCCGGCGAACCAGGATTTGGATCAAAGAGTGTTTAAAATGGTAAGGGCACATCCTCTACACGCCAGGTCACTATGGAGCCTGCATATTGTATGAGGGCTTCTCTTTACAATGCTGGAGCAGACACACGCCACAAGGGCCCAACGCCTCCTCGCGATGCGCCTCTCTTGGATCCAAATGATGAATGGATCAAAGAGTGTTCGGGAAACTAAGGGCATATTCCTTCTTAGGTCCGGTGTCACTGGAGCAAGCAATCGTCACGGGGGCATTGTCTCTCCCCGTGCTATGCTTTCTCACGGATCCATTACATCGGGTAAGTGAGGATCAGAGAGTGTTCGAAACATTAAGGGCACATTCCTCCTTATGTTCGGTAACACTGGAGTAAGTAATCGCCAATGGGGTATCATCCCTCCTCGTGCTATGCTTCTCACGGATCCTATGCATCGAGTATGTCCCTGAATATTCCGAGGACCCCGAGCTAGAAGAGACACTTGGTTCTGGGGGAATGTCCCGTCCCCACACCAATGAGCATGACTTGGTGGGACGTAACCCGACCCCGAGCTGAGAGAGGTACTTGGACCTGGGGGAATGTTACGTCCCCAGTCTGAAGGGTTGACTCGGTGTGATATAACCCGACCTCGAGCTGTATAACCAAGCGGCCTCGGCGGAACGAACTCCAGTCCCGAGCCGATTAAAAGGTGGCTTTGGCGCCAACTGTCCTTTGAAACGGGCATCGAGCATGTGAGGATCGAAGGGTGTTCCGAG
Organism: Zanthoxylum bungeanum; assembly: GCA_019454045.1. Classification (NCBI taxonomy): domain Eukaryota; kingdom Viridiplantae; phylum Streptophyta; class Magnoliopsida; order Sapindales; family Rutaceae; genus Zanthoxylum; species Zanthoxylum bungeanum. The sequence goes on along the minus strand of SKCR01040877.1, from coordinate 148,514 downwards.
ACATTAAGGGCATTTTCCTTCTTATGATCGGTAACATTGGAGCAAGCAAACGCCACGGGGGTATTATCCCTCCCCGTGTTATGCTTCTCACGAATCTATACTCTGATTTTACATTCGTTACTGCTATTTAATACTTATATGGAATCGACTGATTCTGGTGTGGCTTGTGCTTCTTTGTGTTAGTAGTTATGGTCGGGTAGTTGCGGGTTTTGTGCTTTTGACCCCGGATCGTTGTATTGAGTATGTCCCCGGAGTATTGAATATGTTCACAAAATTTGTTTTTTATTTTTTAATTTTTTTTAGGGGAGTGGTGGAAACTTTTGGAAAAGGAAGTTTTATTTATATTTAGGGACATACTGCCCTTCTTACAACTCTCTGCGGGTCATTTTGAGAGATGCTTTTTTAAAGAATTTTTGTCCCTTATCGGGTTGCTGAAAAAGAAAAAAGAAAAAAAAAAGAAAAGGAAGGGAGAATTTACTGAAAATATTTTCTCAGCATCTCGGCGTTCCATGGTTTCTTTAATCTTGTGTCGTCCAGCTGTTCTAAGATGTAGGCCCCTGGCCTTACCACCTCTGTGATTTTGTATGGCCCTTCCCACTTGGCCCCTAACGAGCCCTTATCTGGTCTTCGGGTGTTTAGGGTGACTCTTCTTAATACTAAGTCGCCCGGGAGGAAGGAGCGGGTTCGAACTCTTCTGTTGTAGAAGCGGGCCATTCTTTGTTGGTAGACTGCCGCTTTCATAGCTGACTTTTCTCTCATTTCCTCGATTAGGTCGATGTGGTTCTTGATAAGTTATTCATTCTGCTCGTTCCCAAAGTGGCGGACCCTGTGGGTTGCTACCCCGATTTCTGCTGGAATGATGGCCTCACATCCGTATGATAGGGAAAACGGTGTCTCCCCTGTGGAATCTTTGTAGGTCGTTCAATGTGCCTATAGTACTTCTGGTAATTCATCGACCCATAAGCCTTTGTATGATCCAAGCTGAGCCTTAAGGTTTGCCTTGATGGTTTTGTTTGTTGCCTCAACCTGTCCGTTTGACTTGGGATGGGCTGGCGAGGTGAATTTTAGAGTGATCTGGAGGTCTTCGCAGAGCTTCCTGAATCCCTTGCTATCGAATTGTTTTCTGTTGTCAGTGATGATTGCTCGGGGAATTCCGAACCTGCAGATAATATTCTTCTTTAAAAACTCTGTGGCCTTCTTTTCTGTGATGGTGGATAGTGGCTCGGCTTCTACCTATTTTGTGAAATAGTCTGTGGCTACGATTGCGTACTTCGTCTGCCCTCGCCCTTTTGGCATTGGTCCTATGATATATAGCCCCCACTGCGCGAATGGCCAGGGGCTGGACAGGGTGGTTAATTGCTCTGTCGGATGATTGTGGATGTTGGCATTTTTCTGACAACCTTCGCATTTCTGAGCTACTCTCACACCGTCCTGATGCATAGTCGGCCAGTAAAACCTTTGCCTCTAGGCTTGAAAGCGATTGATTTTCCTCCGGTGTGACTTCCACAGATGCTCGCGTGAATTTCCCTGAGCACATAATCTACTTCCTGTTCTGCTAAACATCTCAGGAGGGGTACGGTGTAGCCTCTCCGGTAGAGAACCCCTTCGATCAGGGAAAACTTGGTGCTCTTGAATTTTAGCTTCTTGGCCTCCTTTTTGTCTTTAGGGGTTTCCCCTGTTTCCAGGTATCTCCTAATCGGTTGCATCCATGAGTTTTTGCCTTCCGCTTCTAGGATATCTACCTCCAGCTCTCATATGCTTCTTTCTCGGAGGCATATGAGAGGGATTATTCTGGGGTTCTCTGCTTTTATTGAGGATGTGAGCCGGGCCAGGGAGTCTGCTTCACAGTTGTCTTCTCGTTCGATTTGTTCGAAGCGTACGCTCCCCATTTTCTCCATCAACTTTTTTACTTCGGCCAAGTAGGCTATCATAGTCGGCTCCCTGGCCTGAAATTCTCCTTTTAGTTGTTGAATGGCTAGCTGAGAGTCACTCCTTACTACTACGTCACGGACTCCCACTACCGTGCATAGCCTTAATCCGGCCAATATTGCTTCGTATTCTGCTTCATTATTAGTGACTTTGAAGGCAAATTTTAAGGCAAGCAACACTTCTTCTCCTTTACTATTTTTCAGTGCAATTCATACCCCATTGCCTTGTGAGCTAGCAGACCCGTCCACTGACATTTCCCATTTGCTTTCCTCCATAGTCAATATTTGGTGTTCCGTGAGTTCCGCAACAAAATCTGCCAAGGTCTGCCCTTTTATTGCTACTCTTGGGAGGTAGGAAATGTCGTGCTCGCTTAACTCCACCGACCATTTCATTAGCCTTACCGAGGCCTCTAGTTTTTGCAAGATCTACAGCATGGGGTAATCGGTGTAAACTCCGATAGGGTGGGCCTGGAAGTAAGGTCGTAATTTCCGTGCTGCAGTGATCAAGGATAGAGCGACTAGTTCATGCACGGGATACCAGGTCTCTGCATCCAACCAAGCTTTGCTGACATAGTATACTGGTCTTTGGATCTGGTTGGCCTCTTGCACCAGTACCGAACTTACTGCATGTTTTGAAACAGCCAAGTACAAGTATAATCTCTCTCATGGGGGAGGTTTTGCTAGGAGCGGGGGCTGTGCTAGATATTATTTTAGCTGCTGGAAGGACTCCTCGCATTCCGGAGTCCAGTCGATCCCTTTTTGGGCCTTCTTGATGATTTTAAAGAAGGGGTGGCATTTATCGGTCGCCCGATAGATGAATCGGTTGAGCGCGGCGACCATGCCTATTAGACTTTACACTTCTTTAATTGTTCTGAGGGATTTTAAGTCCAGCACGGCTTGTATCTTCTGGGGGTTGGCTTCTATGCCTTAGGAACTCACCATGTAGCCTAGAAATTTTCTTGAGGCCACTATGAATGCACACTTCTCTGGATTGAGTTTTAAATTATGTTTTCTCAGCAATTCGAAGGTTTTCTTTAGGTCAGTCACGTGACTTCTTGGCTTTCTGGACATTGTTATCATGTCGTCTACATATACCAACATTGAAGTGTCGATGAGTGGTTTGATAATTTTGTTTACCAGCCTTTGAAAAGTTACCCATGCGTTCTTCAGTCCGAAGGGTATTACTTTGTAACAGTACACTCCTTGATCGGTGATAAAAGTGGTCTTCTCCTCGTCTGCAGGATGCATCCTGACCTGATTGTACCCTGAGAAGGCATCCATGAAGCTTAGTAGTCCTTGGCAGGCTGTTGCGTCTATCAGCTGATCCACATTCGGTAGAGGAAAGCTGTCTTTTTTACATGCTTTATTAAGGTCGGTGAAATCTACGCACATCCTCCATTTTCCATTGGACTTCTTCATTAACACCACGTTTGACACCCATTCCGGGTACTTGACTTCTCTGATGAAACCAGCTTTTAACAATTTTTCCACCTCGGATGCCACCGCTCTGCACCGTTCTTGATTAAAGATTCTTCTATTCTGTTTGACCGGTTTGTGTGACGGGTTTACTGCCAAGCGGTGACTGACAAACTTTGGGTCAATCCCGGGCATGTCATTGTGTCCCCTCGCGAAGATGTCGGGGTATTCTTGTAGACATTCTAGCAGGCCCTTTATTAGGGTTTTGTCCAAGTTTCCCTCTATATTTATGCTTCTATCTGGTCCGAACAGTTTTATCTCTTCTAATTCTTCAGCTGCTCCTAGTCGGGCAATTTTATTTGGCTGAGGACCTGGCTCTTTCCTTGCGTTTTCCTCGTTCTCGCCATCTGCCTCTTCTTGGTGCCTTCTTCAATGCAGAGGGTCTCTCGTGAGAGAGTGGCAAAACAGCTCTGGGCTATTTTTTGACTCCCGCACACGATTCCGATCCCTTCCCGGGTGGGGAACTTTAGTTTTAAGTGATAGCAGGACATCACAGCCTTTGTTTTCATCAAAAAGGACGGCCGACAATGGCTTGGTAACTACTCATGCAGTCCACCACTGTGAAATTTATCATAATTTTTCGGGTTCTGGGGTGAGTCCCGATCGTCATTGCTAATTGTATCCTTCCCAGCAGGACCACCGTTGAGCCTCCAAAACCGTATAGGGGGTGCCGTCATTAGTTAGGGTTACGTACTCCACTCACATGCTTTCTAAAGCTTCTTTGGAGATTATGTCTACTGCACTTCCGGGATCTACCAGGATTCTATCTACCTCTGTGCCGCTGATTGTTGCTTTGATTATCAACGAATCTTCATGGGGGAAACTCACCCCTCGGGCATCCTCGTCGGTGAACATAATAGGTACTGATCGACTCCCTCGTGGTACTGGGGACCTTTCCGTTTCCAGCACCTCTGTCCCCTGTATTCGGCTATAGCTTTTTCTTGACCGGTTAGAGTCTCTGGCCAGCGTTTTCCCTCCTGCGATGACGTTCACATGTCGGTTTCGTGCCCTCTGTCTGGCCGCCATAGCCTCGTGGTCGATATAACTATTTAGATACCCATTTCGGGCTAGGTCCTCCATCTGTTCCCGTAGATCCTTGCATTCGTCTGTTGTGTGTCCCCTCAGATTATGATGTATGCAGTAAGATTTCTTGTTCCTTTTATCCGGGGGGAATCTCCTGAGGTCGGGTTCTATCAAGAGGCCTTTTTCCTGTATCTCCATGATGATTTGCCTCGGTGGCTTGCTCAGGGGAATATACGCTTCTTCTCGGACTACATGATTCACCTGGGTCGCGACCCCTCTTTCCTGATCTCTTCGAGGCATTGGTTTGAATTTTTTGGGTCTCGGATTGAATTTTTTGAATTCCATGTCCGGTCGTCGGGGGGCCTCTGTTCTTGTTGTTCTTTCTCGAATGGCCGTCCCCATTCGGAAGATCTTTTCTTCGCTTTCTAACAAGACAAATTTCCGGGCTACCTCTAGAGCGGTAGCATAATCTAGTGTGTCTTGGATTCTTAGGTGAGTCCATAGTTTTCCGACCCTTAGGGCTCCCTTTAAACTTTTCAGGGCCACTTGGGACTCGTACCCTCTGACCTCGAGTACCATATTGTGGTACCTCTCGATGAAAATTTTTAGGGGCTCGTCATCTCCTTGCTTCATAAGCCTCAATTCTCAAATCGTCTTCTTGGGGACGCAGGCCCCTTTAAAGTGTCGAACGAACGACCTTTTAAGCTGTGTGAAGCTTTCGATGCTCCCCGGGGCTAGACTTCTGTACCATAGGATGGCGGGTCCACCCAAAGTTAGGGGGAACACTTTGCAGATGGCATCTCCTATCACTCTCTGGACTTTCATCAACAGGACAAAGCTTTAGATGTGGGATTTTGGGTCAGAGTGGCCTTTGTAAGGTGTCATGGTTGGCATGTTGAATCGCCTTGGGAATCTCCTGCATCAGTCTTGAGGCCTACCCCCCACTTGGTCATCTCATTTTTTAACCAAGACTTTATTTCACTGTTTGTGCCGCCATGTCGTCTCATGTGCCCCTCTGTGCGTCCATTGCCCCGGGTGCGACGTTCCTCATGCCTTGGAATTTCCCGCACATTTTCGCTATACTCCCTGTCCTCTCTTCTGGAGTCGCGGAGACTATCATAGGAGAGATCTGGTGATGGTCTTCCTTCTTCTTCTCCCATGTGTCCTCTGTTTGTGAATCTTTTTCTACAACTACAGATTTTATCCGTAGGGGCCCCTCCTCCTGGGTCTATCGTCTTCACTTGTATCTACCACCCTTTTCCCTTCTGCTTTTTCTTCTTTTCTTCGACTGGTTCCGACTTCGCGTCTTTCGTTGTTCGTTTCCTCCATTCTATCCAGCCGATCCATCATAGATTTCATACTTTCTTCCATCTTTTTCATACAGTCTGTTGGGGGACTCCCTGAAGATTGATGATTTCCGTCTTCTACCATTGTCTTTTTCGTGAATTGCTTTTTGTTGTAAGTTCCCTACAGACGGCGCCAACTGTTGACGGCTGATTTTGGTCTTAGAGCAATATGAGGATATTACTCTCGAGACAATTCTCCCTCAATAGTGAATTTGTTTGGTTATGGGGGACCAAAATAAAACTTAGCAAAAGATAGATAAATGCATCAATCAGCAAGGAGATTTAATATGGTTCGGCGGATCTTGGTCCGGCCTACGTCCACGGGCAAAAAGATGATACTTTTATTACTCAAGAAACGCTTCTCAGCTCTGCTTCTTGTTTTTACAAGTCTGATCTTTAATGATTCTGATCTTCATTCCCCTTTACTCATACTCTACCCTCCTATTTATAATAATGAAGAAATCATATTCCTATTGGTACAAGGATTCCTTGTTGACACAACTTCATCCTTCTACAAGGATTTCTAACCAAATCTTACTTTTTTATTTCCCTATCCTTCTAGGACACTGGTTTCATCAGTATCCCCTGTGAAAGTAGGATTGTCTTTTATCCAGTAAGGACATGACGTCCTATCTTCCAGTGCACGTCTTGCCATGTGATCGTTCCTTATGTGGTCGGTTCTTATATAGTCGGTCATAAGGGTTCTTTGAACTGTGAATGCTGCTGCTGATCTTAAAATTACCTGGTCATCAGAGCTCAAATGGTCGGTTATCAGATCATAAAGTGCTCGCCCACTTCACTGTTTGGCTTTTGGAGGTCGGGTCGGCATTAATGATCTTGATCAAGATGAAAGTTACCCTTTTGTCCCTGCCGTGCTGTTTTAAATACCATAGTGCCTGAAAACATCATCAATAGATAGATGTTTTAATGATATAAAATGACCATAAAGAATTTCTTATATTGCATGAATATTCATCTTTATATTATACGTTTGCGGTTCAAACCCTATATTTTAAAAAACTTCAGACACGCATATCCTTTCCAAAAAAAAATAAAATTGGCCTGAAAATAAGCTTAAGTTCAAAACTACCTCTGAGCTTTAAACAAATTCAATGATCTACCCACTACGGTAAAAAATGTGTCGGTTTCTATTTTCACGATAACAACTTCCAATTATGTTAAGGATTTTGGGCGAATAGTTCATTTTATATTTTTAAACAAACAAAATTTTGAATTTATTATTTTTTTTATAAATATTGAATAAAATAATATATTATTATCAACCTCGGGTCTGTTGGGTTCTCCTAGAACATGCCAAGGATCTATTAAGATGAAATCATGTGTGAATAATCAACGAAGTTTGCGGAAAAATCACTTACATTGATCGGGAAAGGTGGATGTGTAGATAACAAAAATTTTACCTAATTGAGAAGTGCTCCAAGCCCTCATTTGTATGAATGATGAGCTCCAAGCTATGATCTTTGAATTCCAAACTCAATGGGATAGTTTCCATATCACCTTTGATGACTCATTTGTATGCTAGCAATGAAGAAAAATTGCAACAAAATTTCTTACTTTGGAGAGGAAGCTCTCGGCTTTGGCCTTGGGAGAGAGAGAGAATTGTTTCAATTTTGTATTGTGTGTAAATGATTTCCAAAATTCAATTGTGATATACCAAATCCAAGATTTGGTATTAGTCATTCAAAAAATGAATAAACAAACAAAAAGTGTGTAAAGATTGGTTGGAGTATTTTACAAGTTAAACCAAGTTTACACTTAACCAAATAACAAGTTCCATCACTAGTCAAACTTGTGATGTAAGTCAAGTGGGTCCCACCACTTGTAAATTCTGAATTTACGTCGAACAATCTCAACACTCAACTTCGCTCGGGCTCGGGTTCGTTTAATTCCAAATTAACGAATTTTTCGTTACGACATAATTAAAGTCGCTTACGAATTAATTCTAAATTAATTCGTTTGCCCGAATTAAAATCCAATTTTAATTCCGCTATGAAATCTAATTTCATTTAATATATCGAATATATTATTTAATCGATTAATTCCAAATTAATCGTTCTCTCTCTTCTTATCAAATTTTATCCCACATAAATTCTTGCCGTAATTAATTCTAGATTAATTTTCTCTCTCTCATAATTAATTCTAAATTAATTCTGTTCGAGTCAAACGTCATCGGTGAATCTTTGGGAAACGGCCCATGAGATCTCTGGATATTTTGGCAGTAAATCCGGTCATCGGACTGTCTGAATACGTGCGTACCCGGTACCACGTTCTTACCGATTTACAAGACATAGTTGGCTTCTAGCAAAGCACCGTGCCTACCCAATTCTCCAGAAATATCCTTTTAAGGATTGCATAATCTATACCAAGCATAGTATACCAAGTATTGCGTATTGCGATCCAGTATCGAATGTCACATGCTAGGCCTGGGGCTAGAATAGTGACTGCCCCGTACGAAGCATATATCGGATCACTTGCAACTAGTCTCTTTAATCGGATAATCATGACCTTGTCATATTATCCCAGTAGTTGCAACATAATAGAGTACCAGTTATGTATCCCTGCGTGATTATCATCTCCATATGACAGAAGTGATACTTCCATCTTGACATCACACCCAATACACTACGATTCTCAATAAACCCAGAAGAGGCGTACACAGAACCTGTTAAAGTCATGGACGACCAAAACCAAAGCGTATTGATTGTCGTAAGTGTTAGCGATGCAAGTCTCAGGTTAAGACCAAATACACCTACCTTGATTCAGATTCCCATAGACACATAGCTATACTACCAATGGGATTCCGATGGGTCTATCCAGAGCGAAGTTATTTCGTACCATCGGTAAACAGAACCTCCCATTACACTTTCATGAGTATCCAATACCCAAATATATGAGAACTATGATGTTACGCTTCCATAACGCGCACAAGTGTAATACTAGTGTATTCCGCATTATCGATATCCAGTCTCGATAATACTACGACTAGGGATATTTAATGATTAAACCTTTGGTGGATTGATACTGTCTCATATCTTATAATCCAGAACTAATCATAAGGACTTTTATCATTTATATATATTCAAGTAATCTAATTACAAAATGATAAAATGACAATTTCCTTTGTCACATAGTTAATTTGTACAAAAACCACAATGTCTTTTACAAATAGTGATGCTATGGGTCACAATTATCCAACAGGGTCGACCCCCAACCGGTCATAGCTTCGAAGCCTGACACTCTTTTCATTCCAGGTCGATAGGTCAGGCCGTATTTTAAAATAATAATTTTTCCTATCTTTCAGTCCGGTCTTTATTTCAATATAATGAGGATATCCTAATTCAAACCCCCACTTTCTGTGTATGTGTGTATATAGTTCTCTTCTAATGATAGATTTCTCATTTTAATGATATAAAATGACCACTAAGAATTTCTTCTATTGCATGAATATTCATCTTTATATTATACATTTGCGGTTCAAACCCTATATTTTAAAAAATTTAAGGCACGCATATCCTAATCTTGTAAAAAAAAAAAAAAGGAAAAACATTTTTTTGGCCTAAAAATTAGCTTAAGTTGAAAACTACCTCTGAGCTTTAAACAAATTCAATGATCTACCCACTACGATAAAAAATGTGTCGGTTTCTATTTTAACGATAACAACTTCCAATTATGTTAAGGATTTTAGGCGAATAGTTCATTTTATATTTTTAAACATAATTTTTTTTCCATATAATGGAAGTAGTCAATTTAAACTAGCTGAAAAATCCAATCAGATCCACTAAATAAAAAAAAATAAATCATAAAATCAAAATCAAACCCAATCTGCCTCCCCCCCCCCCCTCCCTAAATCGCTCTCAAAATCCTTGACCCTAAGATCAAAAAAAGGTTGAGATTGCAGCTTGTTTAAGGCCTATGCTATGCTTTTGTCGAAACCTTAACTTTTGAGAATGAATGCCAAGTCAATAGTGAAATTCCATATAAGTAATACAATAATCAAATTCTATATTCATAGGAGGGGTGAATTGAGTTATTACCTAATAATGTGGAAATAAAAATATTTGTTGTTTTTTTTTTTTTTAACTACTTTTACCGATTAAGCCTTAGAGTATATTTTCTCATACAATAAATATTACCTATATGCAAGTTTCTAATATATAAGTAAATACAAAAATAAACTTGTGATAATTAAAGAGTTAAGGGATATAGAAAATAACATCGTGAGTTATAGTGGTTCGGCCAACAATGCCTATGTCCACTCCCTCAAGCCGCGCTTGAAGCTTTTCACTATCAATCGAGTTTTTGACGTGGCTCACCCGCAACCAAGAGTTTTACACAAGTTTCACTCCAAACTCTTACACTTTGAGTTTTCTACGGAGGCTCACTCACTAACCTTTACAATTACCCAAATGATGAGATTTCACAAACCACAAGTGTTTTGAATAAGAAGTTTGTAAACAACTTGGGCACTCACAAAGGTAAAGAAGATTGTGTGAGTTGCTTACCCAAGTGTTTCAAGAAGGTGTAGTGTGTGAGCTTGATGTATGAGAGTATATGATTATGAAGGTTTATGAAACACTCTTGTTTTTGCCTTAGTGTAATGTATATGAAGGTTATGTAACATTACAAAAACGAATTGGAGCTCAATTTATAATAAAATATAAAACAGCCCCAACTTCCTTGTCTGAGACCGGTATGCCGGTCTCCAGACGCCGGTATGCCGGTCTCCAGACACCGGTATGCCGGTCTGGCATAGTAACGGCTCTCAAAGACTATATTACCATTTTAAATATGTTTGTTAGGCCGGTATGGTCACCAGTATGAGGACCGATTTGGTCCTTGCCGGTTCCAGTAAGCATGTTAACTATTAGGCTCACCGGTATGGACATCGGTATATGGACCGGTATGGTCCATACCGGTTTGGCTCCCCGGTATGGTAGCTGGTTTGATGCATGCCGGTTCCAATGTGTATGAAAATCCCAGTATGACCAGTATGGTCACCGGTATATCACCGATATAAAATGTGCCGGTTCCAGAGAGTTTGCAAAACAGAGCATCTCACCGATATGAGAACCGGTAAGGGACTGGTATGTCGGTCTCTGTACCAAAAATGCATATATGAAGTTTTAAGGCATTTTGTACATGAACCTAATGTATCTAAGTGAATGTGCATGTTTCCTATGCTTAGGTACTTGAATAAACAATTCATAATACATTTAGAGACCCAAGCTAAGACTTCACATAATTTCTTCAATATGCGCAGTCTTCACATTTTTCGCTCTTCACCACCGTTGTGCTTCGATATCTTTTTGTAATGTCTCACTGTTGTGCATCAAAGTCTTCCCTCGTATTGCATCATAAAAATCCATTACGCGATTATGTCGTTAACAAATAGCACTAGGACCTTTGAGTAGGAATTTCCTCCTATAAGCAAGTGCAACGTTATGTAGATGTGGGTGTACGTATGAACCCTGGAATTTTATTGAGAGGGGATGCATATATAATTTAAGAAAAAATTTCAATAAATAACAGTGGCATGTTAGGAACAATAACGTTGAAATTGATTAAGAATCGAAGATTTATGATGATTTTGTATTATAAACTCTGTAAATGATATGTAAATATTTAAAATTTAAGTGATGTATTATCACTTATCTTAGCTAATGGTTATCCAATCACTTTTGAATTTCAAACATAGGAACTGTAGATAATTTCTTATGGATATATTTAAACCATTATATATGAAAATATAATACGAGAAGAATTCTTCTCAAATACCACCCATGGAATTCTGCCTCCACATCACCACCAGCGCCGCAACTCTCCATTCTTACTCCTTCTAGACCCGCCTAATCCGGAACCGAATTTAACCGGTTCGGTTAGGGTTCTTACTCTAACCAAATCGGTTTACGGTTCCAACCGGAACCGTTTGGTTCCGGTTGGAGCCGTTGGGGTCCCTGCCCCAACGTTAAAAAAATAAAATAAATAATTGATTTCCCAAATGACTCATAATAACATTAATAAAACGGCTAATTTTAAAGGCATTTTAGGTATCACAAAAAATATTCTAAAAATGTATAAATAGTGGTCATTTTTCATTATTTCAACACACCAATTTCTCAATTCTCAATTCTCTCAATTCCTACAATTCTCTCATTCTCAATTTCTCTCATCTACAATTATAATTTATCATTCTCAATTCTCTAATTCTTTAAAATTTCTTAAACAACAAATGACAAGTTCATCTGAGAACACAATGTCAAATGTGTCAACCTAAGAGCGCAGCCCTAGTATCGATTCACAAAGAATAAAAGTTAAGTCTCATTCCTCGGATGTTTTCAAAATTTATTTTCATTTAATCGATACTGCAAATGAAGGTCCAAGAGTAGTATGCAACCATTATGAGGTTTCTTACAAATTTATTGGTGGATACGGTAATATGCACAAGCACCTGGAAAGACATCATGCCGTTGAGCTTGGACTTGATACGACGCAAACTCAAATGGCCAGGTACGCATCATCTAGTAGAGGTACGAGTTCTTTAAATTTATTTAAATGTTCTGATGCTATAAATAGAGAATAATTTGCTAAATTAACTTGTATGACACATCTTTCTTTAAGTTTTGGTGAGAAACTTGTTTTACTAATTACGTTCAAAATGCTTTAAATCCTGCTGCTTGTAGAATGACTCGAAATACAGCAAAACGTCAAATTTGTAAATTATACAACAATGGTAAAATTATTTTAAATGAAACATTTAGAGATTTTAAAGATCGTCTTTCTATTTGTTCTGATATTTGGAGTGACCATTGGCGAACACACTTATACTGAGTGTGACTTGTCATTGGATTGGTGCTCACCTCTCATGTTCTTCATGCTTATTCCATTTTCTCTCTTGAAGAATTTGGAAAAAAAAATATCTTGTGTGTTTTTTTTTCTTATAATCTTTTTTCTTTCATTAATAAAATTATGAACATTTTTTTTTCAAAGTATGAGTAGCTAATTTCATTCTGTTGGATAAATGGTGAAATTCTTATAAATATTAATTAATCTTATTTATGTTATAATATATAAATCTTCTCTTGTATTTGTGGGTGTCTTGATTCACCGTAAACAATCTCATCATGGTTTACACAATTAATACTTTACCAAATATTATATGATAGAATAATTTAAATTTAGACTAATTATTGACAAACTTTGTTACCGCTTTTATGGATGGTTTTATATAATTTGGTATAATTGAGTACCTATATGAACTTGTTATAAACAAATATTGTCACCACCTATATGGCTGGTTTTATATGTTTTGGCATAATTAATTGCTAAAGTAAACTAACTGGATAATAATGACAATTTATATATTATTAAAAAAAAGATTTCTCTATATTTGAAATATTAAGAATAGATCCCCTATCCCAAGCATTTTATTTTATTGTTGCAGTCCAATTTAAAATTGTTCATTACTTCAAACAATTCAACCTTTTTATTTTGTTACTCGAATTGTCATTTTATTTTACTAAATCTATTCCTTGTGGATCAACCCCGGACTTACCGGGTTATTTTATTATTTCGACACTCTTATACTTGAGAGTAAATAACCACTTTGTGAGTATGTTAGTAATCATAAGGATTTTTTTTTTGTTTTTGTTATTGTATTTGCAATTGAATTTTGTTTTTATGTTTCTTTTAGATATTCTTTTTTATACTTTAACCTCTTTTTTGTAGGCTAAAATACCCATGTGACATCATCATTTTCTTAACATTGTCAGCATTTAAATTGAACATGATACATTTTTTTTATAAATACAAGTAAAAAAAAAAATCTTGTTTAAATTTACGGGTATAAGTGCATGATTTCAACCCTACTCTATATGCCACGTGTCATTAAAATAATGAATCTTCCTCAATAAATTTCCTTAGTGGAACTGCGCTGGACAGAAAAATATCCAAATTTTTTTGACACATGTCATAATACTACCAAACGTACACTACTATTAGATAGGAGAAGTCAGGATTAATCCTCGGAACCCCTGAACCCCTTAGGGGATTCGAACACTAGCTTGAGAACTCGGTATAATGATCCCGGAGTAGGGATGAAAATCAAACCCGCAAAAACCCACCCACAATGGGTAGGATTTGGTAAATATATTAGCGGGTTTGGTAATTTAAAGCAAAACCCGTTGCGGGTGCGGTGCAGGTTTGATATTTAAGTAAAATATGCGGATATCCGCATACCCGCAAAAATCATTTTTTTAATTAACATTTTTATGGCAATCTAAAAAATTATGATAATGTAATGGTATCCCAAATGTTGGGCTTCAAATTTTTTATATGAAAAAATAAACATATGGTACTGAGTCTTTCATGCAAATTCCTATTTATAAGCATATATAATTATCGTGTGCTATACATATCATGAAACAAAAGTTAGGAGTCAATATTTGCATGTTGTTATCTATGTACTGTAAATATAGACATTGCATGCTGTACATGTCAAATGAAAAACAAATGCTAGCAATTAAAAATAAAGTGTTTAATTATATTATTAAGAATACAAGAGAATTTAATATTTTAAAAACCCGCAAAAAATCCGTTGGGTATCAATGCGGGTTTGATAATTTATTATTATATGCGGGTGCGAGTGCGAGTTTGGTAATAAAAATTAAAACTCGCAGCGGATATGATGCGAGTTTGGTAATTTGTTCACATATGCGGGTGCGGGTTTGGTAATGGAAAACCCGCACCAAACCCTACCTGCTGCCATCCATATCCCGGAGTGACATCAATCCGAGATCAAACCATCCAGAGATCAATTCACTCCAAGATCTATCCACTCCAGAGTTGACTTACTCCAAGAAGAATTTGATTTAGAACCTATGAATTAACTTGAGAGGTAGAATGGAAGTACTCTGACTCTTATGTCAAAACTCCGGAGCACGTGAAGTCACGCGCCATAATTCAAAGTTTGTGGACTTTAGTGGAAATCTACTTAACTTAACATGCAAGCTTAGTTTAACAAGCTTAATAACAGATATAACTACACGTAATCTAGTATTTTAGCATATCAAGTGATAAATATACTTCAAATATTTTGAAAAAACTTAGTAACTGGCAAGTTTCAATTTGAGGAATGAAACTTCCATTTATAGAGGAAACATGAGGCTATATAAACCAATGAGAAACTCTAAAGAGAGGATTTGGATCCTAAATTCTAGACTTTGAATTCAAAACTCTAATTCAAAACAATTAGAAACTCAAACTAAAAAAAAAAAACATTTAATTTCTAATTACAATTAATAAAAAGAGGAAGATTTTAATCAACAAAAGAACATTTGTGTAGGAACTCATTAACTGGGCTTGAGCAAAGTGCATAGTAAAGCCCATCTCTAACCGAATTTTACAAGACTAGGCTCAAGATTTTTGAATGTATGGATTCTCGCGACTTTGTCACGCTTCAGTGGTTAATTTTGTATTTGTCAATTTGCGTGTAGGAAAAGTTACTTTTCCAAAAAAAAAAAAAAATTTAAAAGTAAAGATTAATAGACAATTATTAAAAAGTCCATTCCACCATGAGCTATTCCAATTTAGGACAAGTACTTAATTAGTATTTTAATTAGTCCTAATATTTTTAAATTCTTCTTAATTAGTCCTAACATTAATCTTAAGTTGATTATATTCATATTTTACATATCTATATTATAATATTAATTTTTTTTAAACATAATATTTATTTAAAAAATAATGTTCATGCGTGAACAATGAAATTTTTACTGTTCACAATAATTTTTGTGTGCAATGGCTTGATTTTTAAAAAAAAAACAGTCACATTTTTTTTTGAAAACACTGGAAATTTTACCGCCAAACCACCTGAGCCGGGCTTAAGTGGAGTAGGTAAAATTCCCGGTTGCCCGAGGCTATTACAAGAAATACACCATCTAAACTTGAACTCAAGACCTGACAACCAAATTTTAAGCTCTTTGCCACCAAGTCACACCCCTTGGGGTCAAAAGCAGCCACATTTGTTTTTATGAATAGTAATATTTTTGTAAGGAAAGTCAGAATTTGGATAATGATAAATTATCGATAATAATAAATTTGAGAGACATTTAGTTTTCATAATTAAAGTTGGATAATTTTTTTTTTTTGAAGTACTGTAAAAGCATTTTTCATTTTTTTTTTTGTTTTTCAATGTTTCTATTAATATCTTTTTATTTGTGAATAGAATAAATGAGAAGAATTATTTATGCTTTAAGCAAATTAAAAGAGCTCTAATAATTTTAGGGTTTTTAAGAAATCCCCCAAAGAGTAATTAATTGAACTCAAATCATTTTAGATAACTCACTGGGGGGATCCATCAACAATCAACATCAAACGTAAGCCACGAGTAACACATGAAGCCCTTTAGTCTACGAACTACGTACGTCATGTCCCGCAATCGTAATCGAGTGAGAGCCAACGCGGAACAAGCTTTGAAGATTCTTGGTTCCAACTTTTTCACATCACTCGCTTTCTTCATAACTTCTTTTCTAATTACTAATTACTAATTACTATTAATTCTTCAACTCTTTCCTGTTAATTGAATTGGTCAATGTTCCACACACTGGACCTTCTCTTGCTTTTCACCTATAAAAATATTCCCCCATCATCACCAGAAACTTGTCCATTTTCATATTCAAAATCTGATCACTCTTCCTTCTCATTTCTCTCCAATAAAATCAAGATTTGTTCGTGTGACTGTGATCCTTTGTTTATGTAAAGGACAATGGATATGGAGCAAAAGATTCTGATCACTGAGCTAACTCATGGGAAGGATCTAGCAAAGCAGCTAAGTAACAATCTGAATCCATCATCCACCTCCCCGGAAACTCACCAACACTTGATCCAAAATATTATTTCTTCTTATGAGAAAGCACTTTCAATGCTACACTATGATGCTTCTCTCAAATCCAACAAGCTCGATTTCATGAAAGTGGAATCACCATGTTCCTTTCCCAACACTACACCAAGAAGCGATGTCTCTTTTCAAGCTTGTAAAGATATCAATAAGAAGAGGTAATTAATTAATTCTTTAATTTGCTATGATGTGAACTGAACTTAGCTAATTGTTATTACATAATAGTTTAAATATAACAGAATATTAATCTTGTGTTGCTATCATGGCCGACTCTGAAATTTGGGTGGCCTTAAAATAGCCACAAAATATTAATTAAGTCAAAATTATTAATTAACCGTGAAATGATTTTAAGGCCTAGGCCACAAATTTATTTATCTAACCTACTCAAATAATTAAAGTAATTGAATTTAATCTAATTTGGGGTTAAGGGCTTGTTTGGTTTTGTGGATTAATTGTAGAAAGACGATGCCACAGCGGACTGAACATGTAAAGGTCGGCTGGACTCTTGATGATGGTTACTGTTGGAGAAAATATGGCCAGAAAGATATTCTTGGTGCTAATTTTCCAAGGTAAGAAGGTTTTAATTTCACTTCAACATTTTACCATGGCTTTAGCTAATTTAAATGGCATGAGTAAAATAATTGAGCTTGTGCTTTAAAGACCCACCTTTCAAAATTTTAAGTAACTAAAAATCTTTCTTTCTTATCTAAGAAGACAAAAATCCTTTCTTTTTTAACATACTTTTTAAAACATAAAAAATAAAAAGCTTCTAGCCGTAGAAGACTAGAGAAGTAACTTATTTACATTTTTACATACGGTACTAAAACTTATAAAAAGACACATAATTGTGTTTTAAATTCATCAACGAGTTATTAAAATATGATCTATATTAATAAAGAATAAATTATATAAATGTCATGTTTGGACCAAAATAGGAGACAAATTATGAAACGTAAAACAAATAGTAGAGCATAATTGATTTCACTTGAGATCTAATTTTAAGTAAAATTTTGAAACCCCAACTAATCGTTAAATTAGAACTTTCTCTGCGGAGCTACTGACAATACTTTTTTTTTTAAGAATTTCATCGTCAAATTACCTATTTCGAACTTACTACTAGTTCAAATTATAGGTGCATCTGATATTTGATGTTACCAATTCATATCGTCCTTTTGGTTCCTTTTCAATGTAGGCCATATATTTCACATCCCATTTTATGGATAACTCTCTTAGCTAGTGGCCTAACTACAGAATATCAAAGCCGTGGTCACCCACAAACCACAAACCCAATGTCTATATGTATATCCACGTTTTTTATGGACTCACGTCACATCATTGGGGACTCAGATTTTTTTTTTTTTTTGGGAGAGGTTTATTATAATATAATTAAAAAAATTTCAACATATATAATAAATCTTAATAAAAATATTAAATTTTATTGAAATGATGTTTTCAACACATTAACCTCAAGTGATTGCTTCAGTGGCAAAAATATTGGATTTGAGTGTTTTATTCCCTCTCAGGTTCAATATTCGAATCTCACTAGATGTATTTTCTTGAGGTCATGTTCCACATGTAAAAACTATCGACTTATCTTGATCTGTGTTATGAAACTTCTGAGGATACGGAGCATGAGTCTCGGAAATTAGTCGAGATGTATGTAAGCTGGCCCGTATATCCTAATTACCCAAAAAAAAAATCACAAATTTATATTTTTTATCGACATGATTTTATATTTTGAAATTTCTAATGTAAATTTGGGGATTTAGAGATTAGATGGATTTTTTAATTCATTTTTATTGTAAATGATGCTTTTATTTCCTTTATTTGTATGTAGTTTTAGTTTAGCTATTTTAACTTCATTGGTTATGTAATTGACAATTTCTCTAAACAAACATTTACTCAAATTTGCAGAGCGTATTATAGATGCACCCATCGTCATGCACAAGGTTGTTTAGCAACTAAACAAGTTCAAAAATCAGACTCTGACCCTACAATATTTGAAGTCACATATAGAGGAAGGCATACGTGTAACCAAAACTCTCATTTAGCACTGGCTTCAAATTCAAATTCATCAACAGAGGAAGTGTCTTTCGATCCAAAAGATAATAAAATTGGAAAAGAGCTTCATGTTAAGACTGAAGAGAGCATTATCTTTCCTTCATTTTCTTTTGCACATGAATCAATTGGACATGAAATTATGGAAGACGATTTGTTTTTGGATATGGGAAGTTTTTCGCCTTCGTTTATATCTCCCGCAATATCTGAATCGAACTACTTGTCAGAGTCAGCATGCCACATGACGAATGAATTTGGACATGGCCAAAGCCACAATGTGCAAACTCCAGAGTCTGAGCTCACAGCTGAGATAATTTCAACACCAACTTCAGTCACCAATTCGCCATTTGGGGACTTTGATTTCTCTCTTGCTAAGGAGGATTTGGACACAAATTTCTTGTTTGAATACTTGGATAGTTGCTCCTAAACAGTGACGGGTCACTATTCTCGTTCAATCTGAAAATTTATTTAAATGTGTTATGTAAATTAATGAAAATATTTGATTTGTCCTAACTAACTTGAAAAGTATCTTTCGTTTTTTGTGAAAATTAATTTTCTTTCCACTGAAATCAATTATCCGACTACGCTACTACTTCTAAACTATTAAAAATTGTACGGTCAATAGAGTTTTCTTGATTTGGTAGTTGATTTTGGTAATTAATTTGCAACTTCTTTATTGTTTCCTTGGATTTGAAAGGATTACAAACCTCACAGTCTACTGTTATTAATTATTTACAGGGTATGAACTTGCAAGAGATGATTCCTAATTGACGGCTGATAGAGGATACATGGATAATGTGAATTTACATAAGTTGAGTTTTTTTTTTTTTTTTTTAATAATTATTGAATAAAAATTTATAAAACTGTTTATTGCTATTTTTAGACGCGTGATAAAAAATTATAAAAACACTTAACATAGATCCATCCAAATTCAATGCGAATTCATCTAATAATATAATCTCAATATCCTATCTGTACTCAAATGCAGCACTATATTGAATGAATTGAGGCACTTTTAGATTCACAGAATTATTAAAAGACATTGTTTGGGGATTCTTCAATTCAAATATGGATTATATTTGATCCATACTTATGCAAGATACTCTTCTAACCATTTAAAAGCAATAAGTTAAAAAGTGAAATGATAACTAAATGTACAAATAATTGATTAAAGAGGGAGATAATAACCAGTCCTCCTTGCACACTTGTACATCATTAGTACACATTAAAATGGGGGATAATAATCATTTTCAGGTGAGGGCATCCTCGCTTTATAAAGTGTGGATGCTTATTAAAAAAAATCGCATTGAAAATTATATTTTTTGTCTATTAAAATATAAAAATTGTGTTATTTTATCATTTAACATGACGTCTTCATTTTATAAAATGAGGATGTTCTCACAAGAAAATGACTATATCTATATTATATATTATTTTTTCGTGCGGATACACCGCAGAATATCAGTACTTTATCGTTTAAAAAATAAATACATGATAAAGTATTGGTACTCTATTATGCATTCGCATGAAAATTTCGTGCAGATGCCCGCAATAGAAAACGACCAATATGTGTGTGTTATTAATTAGGCTCATTTATGTATTTTTTAAACTTACTTAAAAAAATTACCTTATTACGTTTTATTTTTCAACTTTTGCTAGGAGTGGTTAAAAAAAATGGCACAGGTCCGGGCAATAGGACTTGAGCCTGACCGCCATACAAAGGCCTATTTCAAGGCTTTGAAAATCCGGGCCTGAACCCCAGCATATATCAAACCAGTCCGTCCCAATCCCTTAAAATAAATTTTAAAAACTTATTAAGAGTATGGTGGATTAAAAAAATGAATTTAAAAAAAAAAAAAAAAAAAAACTAAAAAGGACTGAAAATATCAAACCGAAGTGATATTTTTTTTTAATTTAAAAAATAAATATTTGATTTTTAACTAAAAATCCGAGCCGAATTAATTGAGTAATTTGATTTATTGAATATTTTAAGTCTAATCATTTTATGTTATTATTTTATATATTATATTTGTTACATTATTAAATTTATTTAGTTATGATTAATTTCATGAAATGTTTATAATTTTTTATTTTGGTTATGACTCTTTTTATTTTCTTACATTTTAAATAATAAAAATATCTCATAATGAAAATTTTTATTTATATAGTCAGTGATGACTAGAAGAGCTTTAAAAGAATTTTTTTTTTAAATGAATGTTATATTCAATTAATGTTATTAATTTTGTTAATTTTAATTTTTCATTATTATTATTTAAAATTGAAAAAATTGAATTAAACCAAATCATACCGACAATTAAAATTAATTAGAAATTTTTTAAAAAAGAAAAAACCGAAGTGTTTAAAAAATAAATAATTGTAATTACAAATTTTTTTTTTATAATTATATCCAATCGAATGAAGAGTGTCCATCCCTAATTAAAAGAAAAGTTAGTATAAAGGCCAATATATATATCAAAGTGAATCACAACAATGCAATAGGGCTTTTCATTAAAAATAGTTACTCCATTTACAAATTTATTTTTAAAAAATATAAAAATTGGGGTTATGCTAAGTCTAGCTCAATCCACCTGGTCAGGCCGGGCTCGACTCATCCCATTTGCAACCCCTAATTATTGTATGTCATAGTTCTTTAATATCTTGTTGATTCGCAACAAAATATTTTCTCCGTTTGGTGTTAAAATATGGAATTAATTCTTATTGTTAATCTATGATAAATATGAACTCGAAGTTTTCTTTATAAATCCTAAAACTTTTTCATAATGGTTTCGTTTCATGCCTCGTGTTATAGGGAACCTCAAAGTGATTCTATTTTATTAAATTTCATTTCCATTCATTTAATATCTCTTTGGTGTCATTGGTGAAAAATACTAGGCAGACTAAATCAAGATAAAACGGAGACAAAATTATCATCAAAAGGAACACTAAAATGACAATATTTTGATAGTAAATTTATCTTTATTTTATTCATATTTGATCTTCATATCATTTCTCGTAATTAATGCAAGAATTGACGTAAGAGAATGTAATTTCTAGTCTATTTTTGTTTCTATTCTATATATGAAAAGTTATATTATTTTTTACTCTTTTGAAATAGAAAAGAAAAAAAAAATGAGACTTGTGATCATTTTTCACTATTTTCCACTAGGTAATCTAATATCCTTATTTTGAAGATATATTATGCAATAACATTATTCCACCATTGAAAAGTTAAATTAAACAGTTATAGAATTAACGACAATGATATTGATTGAGCTTCTATCTATTCAGCTTTAGTTATGTTTTTTTTTGGAAAGATCTGGGTAAGAGACACATAAGTAAAGCGGGTGAAGGATTGAATCTGTTGACGGTTGTTTTTCGTTTCAGGAGTAATTCGGAAAAATCACTCTTCGAACAGACATTCATCAACTGTGAATTTGTTTGGTTTGTTGGGAACCAAATGCAAACTTAGCAAGTCAATGAAAAATCACAAAACACAGAAGATTTAACGTCGTTCGGTGGAATATATCAAACCTACGTCTACAGAGAAAGAGAAAGGAAAACTTATATTACCACCTCGGGTCAGACCGACATGCCTTATCCATGTCTTACACTAAGCTTTTTAGAACTTTTTACAAGTTATGGAAATAAGAAAATACTAATCTCAGGATCTCCTTAAAACTGAGTCTTATTTCCCTTTAAATAGTGCCACTGGATTTATTGTAACTCCCACCTGTGACGTTGGTCATTCTCTATCATTATTGCCCATTATTCGTACATTATTGCCCATTACCTGTACATTATTGTCCCTTACTCGTACGTTACACCCATCCAACTTTCTGGCGGCTCTAGGTTTCATGTAGGGCTTACGTCATCCATACATATGCACAAGATTCATCAGCCCCGACCTAGGTAACCAGGTCGGCATACCGAAGTGAACGATGCTGAGCTCTTCCCGACTTCTTTACCAAGTCAGGTAAATAGTAATGGACCACCTCGATTATGCCTACGCAAATGCTCATATTGTTGAATCTGATATCTTCTCATCAGGTCGGGTCGATCTTCATCACTTCCCTAGCTTTCTCTTTGCAATTCCTGAACATTATTGTCAAGTGTTCGAGGGCTCATTATCAAGTCGGGTCCATCTTCATCTGCACAAATGTTACTGAATCTGATCCCTAACATCAGGTCGGTCTTCATTTGCACCATGTTAGGCCATACCGCTAGGGGTGGTAATTTGGGTCAGGATTCGTGTATCCGTTTGATTCGATTCGCTTTAAAGCGAATACGGGTTTGAAAAAATGAATTCGTTTAATAAATGGGTCAATTCGATTCGATTCGTTTATTAAACGAATCGAATACGAATTTAAGCTCATTGATTCGTTTATTCGTTTAGGATTCGTTTTATTATTTTATTTACTAATTCATGTTAATTTTCAATTAAGATTCGAGAAATTATAGCTAATTATCATAGAAAAAGTAATATTTTCGATATTTGGTGAGATATTTTTAGTAAATATATTAATTATATATTTCATATGTATATATTTATAAAGAATAAATGCAAATCAAGTGTGATAAATTATTTTATTAAATAATATCATCGACTAAACGAATAAACGAATATTCGTATTCGATTCGTTTAATAAACGAATTGAATACGAATTCTGATATTAGGATTCGTTTAATAAACGAATTGAATACGAATTCATCACATTTTGATTCGATTCGTTTAGGATTCGACACAAATTTGATTCGTTGATTCGTTTTGCCACCCCTACATACCGCCCTCGGGTGCCTTTTGTACCTCGAGCCCGGGTCCCTCTGTTTGCTTTCATCCTCATAAAGGCCTTGGACCTAAATATATGTTTAGTGGAAACCCCATTATACTCCTCCGCAGGTTTCAGAGTTTCTTGAGGCTGAAAACTACCATCAATATATGTCCATTAGTTCTTGGTATCAACGAGTTGATGAGTTGATGCCAGGAATTAAAAAAAATGGTGGTGCATGGAGCTGGAAGTCGATCTGATGTCCTCAGGCTGATGCTCTATCCTGATCCAGTCCAAAATCTCAAGTCTGCCCAATCTCTCAGCAGGTATCTTAACTTCAAGCTTCAATGCTTCTTGTGAAAATCCACTTCGGGTTCACAGCCTTGATCCATCACCTCAGTTTTTGATTCACAACTTGGCCATTCCTTTTGCTAGGCTCTTTCTGATAAAAAAGGTTGATCCGAGCTAACCCTAGTCAGCTCACACATTGGCTTCTTTACTTTGAAGAAGCTTATCTTGTGCCACCTCGGGCTGATGTATGCTCTCGACATGCTGCAATCTCGGAAGGAAATAATCTGCAAAGACCTACAAAAAAAAAAACACAGGTCACAGGGAAAGCTCACCACGGGCTAATACATGCTCTCGACATGCTGCAATCTCGGAAGGAAATTATCTGCAAAGACCTTGACCTCGGTGGAATGAATGCAGCCCCGAGCCATCAAATCATACCATGACCTTGGCAGACCAAATGCAGCTCTGAGCCATCAAAACATACCATGACATTGGCAGAACAAATGCAGCCACGAGCCATCAAATCCTACCATGGCTTCGGCAGAACAAATGCAGCCCCGAGCCATCAAATCATACCATGACCTCGGCGTAACGAATGTAGCCCCGAGCCATCAAATCATACCATGGCCTCGGCGGAATGAATGCGGCCCCGAGATATCAAATCATACGGAGGCCTCGTCGAAACAAATACAGCCCCGAGCCATCGAACTTCTTTCCGAGACTTAACCGCAAGGGAATATTTTCAACTTCTAAAAATCACAATGAAGATTGAAAATGGCGTCCCACCTCAACTCATCCACAAAAAATAAAAACCAAGATAAAATCAAGATAAATATAACGAGGGTGACTTAGCACATACCCCGTACATACCCAAAATACACAACAAGGGAGCCTCAGACAGCGTCCTGCCCATGCCACCCAAAATAATAATTTTGAACCTTATAGTCAAACGTCCTGGAGAACCGAGCTACGATTCGAGGGGGCAGTTAATGCTGACCGGCGTAATCACACACGTATAACGCAAGCGCACGTATCGTTCGAGTAGTATAAAAATATCGATCCCACGAGGACTTAATATCTAAACTATTAATTTTATGAGGTCAAATGATTACTAATATCTAACAAGTTGATTGATTGATTTGAAATGGTGACGATTTTAAATTTAAAAGCAAGTAAATAAAATAGTCGAAAATAGGTTTTAAGAAAATTCAATATTAAAAACTATCTAGGGTTGTGATTTCTTCCAATATCATTTTAAAGATGAAGTGGTTATCTTAAAGTTGGGTAATATATTGATTTATTAACCTGGAACACTAAATTATGTGTAAGCCTCTGTCGATGGTCAGACACAAATACCCAGTTTAACCCAATTGAACCATATGTCTATGTCAACCAAATTATCTGGATTCATTAAGTTTAAGTTCCAATTATGGCTACCCCCGCCCGACAGGTATATTCATATCCTGTAAGGAAATCTATTAAAGGGTTATCTATCCTCAAGGAAGATCGTGGGCTATTGAGTCTAAGGCTGAAACCTAAAATCCCTATGTCTAGTTCATTTTAGATTTACCAGATCAATTTTATTAATGGCCAATTAATGAAAAAGCATTAAGTTTAAGACTCAATAAATAAATCTTTATATTACCCAAGCTATAATCTAACCCTTATAAAACGGTGATATTGGATTTCATCACAACCCCAGATAACTAATTTAGTTACAACACATAACTAGAGCTAGTAAAAACTTGAAAATAAAAGACATAAAGTAAAAATGCGGTAAAGTAAATACTAAAAAGTAAATTACAATAAAATAAAATGCTAAGGTAAAAGGATTACTTTTACTACTACTAATTTAGATATCTCCCATAAAATAATATATAAACTTGTGATTCTTTTTCCAACCAGCCATATAGGCGGTAACCTGATTAAGTCAAATTAAGTCCAACCAGCCATAAAGGTGGAACCAAAATTAAATTACCAACCGACCAGTCTGGCGGTATCCTTTATTAGTCAGGTTTAAATCAGAATAAAATGAATTACCAACCGACCAATCTGGCGGTATCCTTTTTAAGTCAATATTTTAAATAGTGAATATATTATTTTTAAGGGAGATTAATCTAAATAGTAACAGTAAAAGAATTACCTTTCACCATAGCTGGGGGAGTTACCTCCTCATGGTAAATAATAAAAACTGTAAAAAAGTAAAAAGTAAAAAGTAAAAATTAAATTACTATATTAACAAAATGTAATTAAAATTAATTACAAAACTAAAAACTAAAAAACTAAAAATTAAAAGAAAGTAGAGAGAGAAACTCTCTCTTTAGAAAGATTATAAGAGAGAGAGTGGTGCCTTGAAATCTGAAATTTCGCGCTGAATTTATAGGCAAAAATTTACTATTCCAGCGTCGCGACGCCAAAGCCCTCAGCGTCGCGACGCTGGATTTGTCGACGTGGCACGCTCTGGTTCGCTTGTTTGAAGATTCCGGATAAGATGATAAGGTGACACGTGGCAGAGTGGTTGGGCTTCAATTATTGTGACACGTGGCGGCTTCTGATTGGTCGCTGAGATTCTTATCCGCCACGTGTCAGATAAGGATAGGATACTCAATTATTGATGCTGACGTGGCGCTGACGTGGCGGTGACGTGGCGACGACGTGGCGACACGTTGGAAAGAGACTGTCGGCACCTTAGAATTGCGACACGTGTCGACACGTGTCACGCTTTGATTGGCTGATGCTGACGTGGCAAGTTGACTTGGTTGACCTTGTGACGTGGCGGATGACGTGGCGTGACACATGGCGAAGTTGACTTTTTGACCGATGACGAGGCGACACGTGTCAACTCTGAGTGTCGGCAGCATATGATGATGACACGTGGCACGGCGCACGTTAACAGGTCGGCTGTGATGGTGACACGTGTCACGGCGCATTTTAGCAAAGTCAAACTTTTCTCAGATTCTGATTTTTGGACCCGGCGCACGTTAGCACTGTTCGGTGCATTTTAGACGTCGCGACGCGGAAGTCTGGGCGTCGCGACGCGCTTAAGACCAAAATATCCATGTTGACGCATTTTTGTCCGTTTTTGCCCCAAATTGCCTCCAATACTTTCCAAACTTTATTTTATCTACAAAATAACACAAAACATATCAAAACGTTCACAAAACTCAAGAAACTATACAAAATATTAGGTTAAATGAGTGGGAATAGTGATATAAATACCACTCATCAAATGCCATGAGATTTTATCCCATGCTAGGCTAGCCCCGAGTCTGCAAATGCCATGGAGACCCTCGGGCCATCCCCGTGCTATGCTCATACGGATCCGAAATGGTATTGCCAATATCACGGGGCATTCTCCCGTCCCGTGATCGGCATACCCGAGGCTACAAACGCCACAGAAGTGTTAGTGTCCTAGACATGCCCAAGGTCTCTAAGTCATGATATTATGTGTGAATGATCAAGTGAGTTGCGGAAAAACTTACATTGATCGGATGTGAGATTTCAAAAATTCTTTGATGTATGGAAGCTTCAAGCTTTGATAATGGATTCCTAACTCAAGGATGAGTTTCCCTATCACCTCACAAGACTCCTTAAGTGCTAGTTTTGAACAAATTTTGAAGCAAAATTTGTCTATGGAGGAGAACCAACTCTCGGCCAAGGAGAGAAAGAAGAGAGATGATGTTTTTGATAGTCTTAGTTTCCAAAACTAATACCAAAGTTTTACTTTCACAAAGTGTATAGGCTTTTCCAAAAAGCAAAAGAAAAGTGTATTGGAAGAAAATTGCATTAAATGCAACCAACAACTTCCATCACTCAAGTGACATGTTGATGTAAGTTAGTGGGTCCTACCACTATGAATTCAAAATTCAAGTTGGCTAGCTCAACACACTTTGGGCTCGGGTTCGTTTAATCCGATTAAACGAATTTTCCGTTGCGACGTAATTAAATCCAATTTAATTAAATAATAATGCCTAGCAAAATTATTACGAAAGTCGCTCACGAATTAATTCCAAATTAATTCGTTCGCCCAAATTAAAATCCAATTTTAATTTCGCATTGAAATCTGATTTCAATTAATATATCCAATATATTATTTAATCGATTAATTCCAAATTAATCGCTTTCTCTCTTCTATTTGAATTTTATCCCAGATAAATTCTTACCGTAATTAATCCCAGATTAATTTTCTCTCTCATAATTAATCCTAGATTAATTCTGTTCGAGTCAAATGTCATCGGTGAATCTTTGGGAAGCGACCCAAGAGATCCCTGGATATGTTGGCAGTAAATACGGTCATCGGACTATCCAAACACGTGCGTACCCCGTATCACGTTCTTACCAATTTATAAGACATGTTAGGCTTCTAGCAAAGCACCGTGCCTACCCAATTCTCCAGAAATATTTAACAAGGAATATATAATCTGTATCAGGCATAGTATGCTATGTATTGCATAATACGATCCAGTATCAAATGTCACATGCTAGGCCTGAGGCTGGAATTGTGTCTGCCCCGTACGAAGCATATATCAGATCACTAGCAACTAGTCTCTGTAATCGGATAATCATGACCTAGTCATACTATCCCTATAGCTGCAGCATATACGAGTACTAGTTTCGTATCAATGCGTGATCATCATCTCCATATGAGTGAAGTAATACTTTCATCTTGACATCACACCCAATACACTACGATTCTCAATAAACCCAGAAGAGGAGTACACAGAACCTGTTAAAGCTCCGGACGACCAAAACCAAAGCGTACTGATTGTCGCAAGTATTAACGATGCAAGTCTCATGTTAAGACCACATACACCTACCCTGATTCGGATTCCCATAGATACATAGTCATACTACCATAGGATTCCGAGGGGTCTATCCAGAGCAAAGCCGTTTCCGGTCCAATGGCTAACAGAACCTCTTATCACACTTGCATAAGTATCCAATACTTAAATCTATGAGAACTATGTCGTTAAGCTTCCATAACGTGCACAAGTGTAATACTAGTTTATTCCGCATTCTCGATGTCCAGTCTCGATAATACTACGACTATGGATATTTAATGATTAAACTGTTCGTGGATTAATACTGTCTCATATCTTATTAATCCGGAACTAATCATAAGGACTTTTATCATTTATATATCCAAGTAATCCAATTACAAAATGATAAAATAGCAATTTCCTTTGTCACATAGTTAATTTATATAAAAACACAATATCTTTTACAAATAGAGATGCTATGGATCATTATTGTCCAAAAATCTCCCACTTGGCTCATAGCCAATCACTCAAGTATCTAACACCTGAACTATGTACATGTCGCTCAAACTTTTGCTGAGAAATAGCTTTCGTCAGCGGATCTGCAATGTTGTCATCTGAGGCGATCTTTTCGATCTTCATATCGCCATGATGTATGATCTCACGATTCGGATGAAACCGTCGAAGTACATGATTGGATCGTTGATGAGACCGCGGTTCCTTAGCCTGCACTATAGCCCCGTTATTATCATAATACAAAGGTACAGGCTCAGCTGCTAAGGGAACTACTCCTAATCTAATTAGGAATTTATAGATCCAAACTGCTTCTTTTGCTGCCTCAGCTGCAGCATATATTCTGCTTCTGTTGTCGAATCGGCAACAGTCTCTTGCTTGGAAGATTTCCAGCTCTCTGCTCCGCTGTTCAAACAAATATATACCCCGATTGCGACTTAGAGTCATTTTTATCGGTTTGGAAACTTACATCGGTGAACCCAGTCACCTCAAGTTCTCCATCTCCATAAACTAAGAAAGCATTCTTAATTCTTCTAAGATACTTAAGGATGTTATTAACAGCAATCTAGTGACCATCACCTGGATCGGCCTGATAGCGACTGCACATGCTCAAAACATATGAGACATCAGGTCGCATACATTTCATGACATACATGATCGATCCGACTGCAGAAGCGAACGAGATCCGACTCATGTTGTCTCTCTCATCTTGAGTTTTAAGACACATGTTCTTAGATAGAGAGACGCCATGTGACACTGGAAGCAGCCCCCTCTTAGACTGATCAATGTTGAATCTCTTCAACACTTTGTCAATGTACGAGCTCTGGGAGAGTCCAAGCAGCTTTCTAGATCTATCCCGGTAGATCCTTATTCCCAGAATAAAGGTTGCTTCTCCCAGATCTTTCATGAAGAATTTTAATGAAAGCCAAGATTTCACCGATTGTAGCATGAGAATGTAATTGCCAAGAAGCAATACATCATCAACTTAAAGGACAATGAATGTCAGTGCGCTCTCACTAACCTTCTTATATACACAAGGATCATATTCATTTTGAATGAAACCATATTCTTTTATGATCTCATCAAAACGTTGGTTCCAAGAACGTAATGCTTGCTTCAATCAATAAATGGATCGATTTAACTTGCAAACCTTGTTTGTATGTTTTGGCACAAAAACACCGTCAGGCTGTTGCATATAAACATCCTCCAAAAGGTTTCCGTTAAGGAAAACGGTTTTGACATCTATCTGCCATATTTCATAATCGAACTATGTAGCAATAGCAAGCATTATTTGAATGGATTTAATCATGGCAACATGTGAAAAAGTTTCTTCGTAATCGACACCATGTCGTTGACGATACCCTTTCGTTACAGGCCTAGCTTTGTACGTTTGTATGTTGCCATCTATGTCAGTCTTCCTCTTGAAGACCCATTTACAACCAATCGGCTTAACGTTTTCTGGTGCATCAACCAGTGTCCAAACTTGGTTGGTATACATGGAATCCATTTCGGACTTCATGGCCTCTTGCCATAAAGCGGAGTCGATACCTTGTATCGCTTCCTCATACTTAGCCGGTTCGTCTTCCTCAATAAGATTAATATCCACATGAGGTGAGATCAGAAACCCATACCTCTCAGGTTATTTTCTGACTCTCTCCGACCTACGTGGTTCTTATGTATTAGAAGATTATGATACAGTCTCATCCCTGATGAACTGTTCGTGTTCCATAATGGAATCGGTGCCAGGAACAGTATCACTCAGATTTTCATCGAGTTCTACTTTCTTCCCACTTACCACTGCATTTAGGAATTCCTTTTCGAGGAAAACCGCATAAAGAGCAACAAATACATTGTTCTCTTGTGGGTTGTAAAAGTCATATCCTTTGGTTTCCCTAGGATAACCTATAAAAAGGCACTTATCCGATTTGGGTTCTAGTTTGGTACCATCCAAACGTTTAATATATGCCCAGCATCCCCAAATCTTCAGGAATGAGAAATCTGATTTTTTTTCTTATCAATATTTCATATGGAGTCTGTCCAACAGACTTTGACGGAACCTTATTCAAAATAAGTATTGCACTGTTCAATGCGTATCCCTAGAAGGAAATTGGTAACTCAGTGCGACTCATCATTGACTTTACCATGTCTAACAAAGTTCGGTTTCTCCGTTCGAATACACCGTTCAATTGAGGTGTTCCGGGAGGAGTCCATTGTGAAATAATACAATATTCTATTAAGTAGTCAAGAAACTCATTGCTTAAGTATTCTCCACCACGGTCCGACCGTAATGTTTTAATACTTTTGCCGGTCTGTTTTTCTACTTCGTGTCGAAACTCTTTGAATTTCTAAAAAGTTTCCGACTTGTGTCTCATAAGATACACATAACCGTAACGTGATGCATCATTCGGAAAGGTTACAAAGTATTCATATCCACCTCTAGCCTGGCTAGATATGGGCCCGCATACGTCACTATGAACGAGGGCTAACAGTTCAGTGGCACGAACACTTTTACCGCTAAAAGGCGTTTTAGGCATATTGCCTAATACACAGGATTCGCAGACGTCATATCAATTAGGATCAAATCCGTCCAAGTATCCACTCTTTGAAAGTGTGGATATACGAGTCTTGTTAATGTGTCCCAGACGACAATGACATAGATAAGTTTCATTTATTTTACTTAATTTGAGCCTTTTGTTTGTCATGTTATATGTTTGAGATTCATTTATTTTCAAAATATAAAGACCATTATTAGCATCAGCTGTACATATCTCAAAATCATCTTTATAAATAAAACACCTAGTGTTCCGGAATACAAAGGTATACCCGTATTGGGTCAAACAAGATACAGAGATAATGTTTCTAGTCAAACTAGGAACATAATAACAGTCTGATAATGAAAGTACATGCCCCGAGTACCACATCCAGAATCAAAAATCGAATTCTTAAAACTAGAAATAGACATGTTTATTTCAATAACAAACATACCTGAAGCCGGAGCCTTACCCGCCTTCACTTCCTTCATGTGCGCCTTGTACTCACGTCAGTCACGCTTCCAGTGACCCCGTTTGCCACAATGTAGGCATACATCTTGGGATATGTCATTTGCCTTCCCAAAAGACTTTGATGATGTGGCATTGCTCTTTCTTTTCTTCTTCTTCTTCTTCTTCTTCTTCTTCTTCTTCACACCTCCAGAAGCCTTCGGCCAAGCCTTGGCCTTCGGAGATGTCGAAGTAAGATGTGCCTCACGCTTCTTGCCCTTCAGAAGCTCTGGCTCTGCCTTTTTCAGCATCGCCATCAATTCTCCAAGAGTCTTCTTTTGGTTCATCATATTGTAGATCATGATGAACCCGCCCCAGTAGTCGGGCAGAGACTGTAAGATCAAATCTATGGAAGTCTTAGCCTCGAAGGTTATGCCCAACTGACGTAGCTATTCGATGTCAGCAATAATCTACGACACATAGTGCTCGACAGATGTACCATCTGACATACGTGAGCGAAAGAGCTTCTTTTACAATTAATACTTCTGAGATCTAAGATTAGATCTATGAAGGTCCTTCCATTTCAACATCATGTTGTAGGGATCCAATCCCTTATTTTGACGATGAAATTGAGGGGTTATTGCGGCAAGCATGACAGATTGAGCAGTTGAGTTGTCATCACTATGAGTCTTCCAAAGCTCATGATCAACTACCCGCTCATGTCCGGGCTCAGGCCCGAGAGGTCTATCTATAACATAGAGTAACTTCTCGGCTCCCAGGACAATCCTAAGATTCATCTCCCAATCTGGAAAATTCGCGCCATTAAAGAATTATCGCCAATGACGATGTCTCTAACGCTAATCTTTCCAGTCATCTTGATTGCAGTAGTCCAACTATCCAATCAACGATATCGGGTACAATCAAATGTAATGATTACTATAGTCCAACTATATAATCAACTACAAATGAAGTTATACGAGTACAATCCAATTGTTCAATAAAAACAATAAAATATTAGTCCAACTAATATAAATACATAATGACGAAAATAATTTAAAATCGCGTATTTGGCAACTATTAAACGAAATTGCAAATCTAATACTGGCCTCATACTATTTTTCGGCGAGCCTCTAACCCTCTGTTGAGTACTCGGGAAACCTAGTTTCCTAGTAGGCTAGGATCCCGTTAAATAACACACAACCTTGAGTTTGGCCAACAAGCTGTATGAAACTTAACTAGGAAGATCTCTAAGATCAATTGGATCCCATCCAATTCTTAGATCCGGTAGGTGAACCTCCAAGTCCAAGATATATATCCAATATATATTTCCTAACCTTTTCCTCTGAATCAACTAAGTCTTGGCTTTGGCTCAACAAGCTTAATGATTCCAGTTAAATGCGACCCATTGACAATGGGAAAGCTTCGTAATCCACGTCGATGAACAAGAAGTGACCTTGACTTTGGCCAACAAGTCACAGCTGCCAAAGACATGCTATATATAACAAAGCCTACGTGGTTCAAACACATCCGCGATGGACAATGATCTTGACTTTGGCTAACAAATCAAAGCCAATCTTGGATCTTGAGAAATAACCATTTAATGGAAGGAAAACGCTTAATATTAAAGTGATGATTTTTCGCGTAAATTGGCATCCAATTTATTATCTTTGATTAGGACTCATCATACACCCTTAAACATACATTCTAAAAGCATAATAAGGCGTGAATAAATTAATAATGATATGCGGATGGATATATAACACAATTTGTTCTTAGAACAAATCTCTCCATTTCCTCTCTCCCGCTAGCACTTTACATACTTCTACCCAATTAAATATACATTAAAGAAACCTCATTTACATTGAGGGGAATTGGTGAGAAGAGAAATACAAAAAGTAAAGAGATGATAGGCTGGACACGCAGGTCCAATTTAATAAATTCCAAATTTATTACAACAATTTCCAAAATTTCCCCACCTAATTAATATCCATCCGATATACATTATTCAAACAAATACATCCAAGTATTCACACAAAACATGTTGTTCAATCAATCTAATCCAATTAATTAATCTTTAAATTAATGACAATCCAATGTTCATAAAATGATTTGATTTGCGCGAGTCCAACTCGTTTAAGAATAAATACTCAAAGTACTTATTCTTGAATTATATCAAACTATAATTTTAAATCCAATTTAAATTATATCCAATACTAATTCGAATTTAATTCCAAATTAAATAATTACACTTATTTATGTGCCTTAAAGACTTTGATTTCAAATCTAATCCAATTGGGTCTCAAAGGCCCAATTAGCATCCAATGCCTATTTAATTAAAGTCCAATGGGCTTTCAATTAATTCTTTAGGCATGGGCTTTGGCAATTATGGATCCAATCCAATATCCAAGGCCCAATAAGGAATCACCCTTTTGCCAAAAATCAATTTAGGCTCATTAGGCCCAATTAAATTATTTAAAGGCCCAACTGTCATATTTGGACTTTATGGAAATTGTTTTAGGCCCAATTGGATCCAATCCAATTGTCCAAAACCAAACTTGGCCCAATAGCCCAAATATAACAAATTAACCCAATCCAATTTAAAGACTAATTTATATTAACATAATATTCCAAATATCACATTAATTTTAATTAAAGTGTAATTAACACAATTATTTTATTAATCTAATATTTCCAAAACATTAATTAATCAAATTAATCATGCTTAATATTTCAATTCATGTCCAACACAATTGAAGCAAAATCAACTCATTCCAACATGTTATAAGTCACGACAATTTGGCAAAATAATATCCAATTTTGATTTCAATCTAATTAAATAAATAATCAATATTCATTTCATGCCTTAAACTCATCCAATAGTCTAAATTCAAAAAATCACCATGAAAAATATAGGGTTACATTCGGCCAAGTGAAGGAATTTGGGGAAAAATTAATCTAATCAATTTTCTCAAATCCTATGATGCACAAATCCAATTCATCATCATCAATACACAACCAAACAACCAATTTGGAAAAATACATACTCCAAGCACAAAATCCCCAAATAAAGTCCATAAACCCTAAATAAAAATCATGCTTAGATATGGCTCATGATACTATTGTTAGTGTCATAGACATGTCCAAGGTCTCTAAGTCATGATATTGTGTGTGAATGATCAAGTGAGTTGCGGAAAAACTTACATTGATCGGATGTGAGATTTCAAAAATTCTTTGATGTATGGAAGCTCCAAGCTTTGATAATGGATTCCCAATTCAATGATGAGTTTCCCTATCACCTCACAAGACTAATTAAGTGCTAGCTTTGAACAAATTTTGAAGCAAAATTTGTCTATGAAGGAGAAGCAACTCTCGGACAATGAGAGAAAGAAGAGAGATGATGTTTTTGAATTTTTTAGTTTCCAAAACTAATACCAAAGTTTTACTTTCACAAAGTGTATAGGCTTTTCCAAAAAGCAAAAGCAAAGTGTGTTGGAAGAAAATTGCATTAAATGCAACCAACAACTTCCATCACTCAAGTGATATGTTGATGTAAGTTAGTGGTCTCGCGTTGCGACACCATACCGAGATGTGCAGTGCTCTCGCGTTGCGACACTCAAGTGTAAGAGCTCAACATCGTGCCACACAAGTTTGCGCGTCGCGACTTATAAAGTCCAAGAGTTTCGTGTCGCACCGCGCAATCTAGCGCGTCGCTACATGCTCCTACAGGAAATGATTCGTGGGAGTCATTTTTCCACAGAAAATGATTCCATGGAGCATTTGCACTTTGTTCCAAACACATAACACTTCCAAATTTCTCCAAACACATAAAATCTAATTTTGACATCATAACCAATCAGTGTGGTGAATCCCACAAAGAAGCAACTTAATAACAACTACAGGAAATGATTCCTGGGAGTCATTTTTCCACAGAAAATGATTCCATGGAGCATTTGCACTTTGTTCCAAACACATAACACTTCCAAATTTCTCCAAACACATAAAATCTAATTTTGACATCATAACCAATCAGTGTGGTGAATCCCACAAAGAAGCAACTCAATAACAATTATAGATTATTTAAAGGTGGTGAAGTGATTCTAGAATGGTAGCATTGGTTACAAACCATCAATTATAATTCCAAACCCTAATTAGTGTTCCTTCTCCAACAAGAACACTCATTGACCTAATTACATGAAACTTGTGGCTCTATAATTCTCAAGTACCTATACACAATCCTTTTAACTTCAACACAATCACAAGCTATGTTATTATGCATCCATCACATAACACATCACCATATGCTTCAATCATGACATCTAAATCATCAAAGAAGGCATAGTAGGAAATAGATGATCAAGAAATTTCCTAGCATGCTTGATCAAAGATCAAATCTTCAAGTTCTTTGATTGAGTTGTTGATAAGCTCAAAGTTTCTACACCAAAATTTGAAGAGAATTTACCTAGGACTCTCTCCACCAATTTTTGCCTTAGGTTAACTTATGAAGATTATGCCTAAACTTAGTTTATATATGGCAAGCATAATAACACCTTTAGTGTTGGCACAATCTCATTATCCCACATGAATATAATAGATGTTAATCTAATTATAAATAAGCTTGCAACTTGACTAAATATCAAGTTTGATAGCACACCAAATTATAATATATTGTAATTAGTAATATCTCTCTACCAAAAAGATGTAATTAAATAATGATATAATATCATGTAATTATTTTTGTAACCATTAAATAAATATCATTAATCTAATTAATCTCAATGGGTCCAATAAAAAATTAATATTATGCAATATTATTTAATGATTTAATAGATAATTATAATATCAAATATTATTTATTATCAAATACATTTGACTGTCCGAGTGCTCAATGAGTACAATCATATTGTGGGACTCTCTAAGTTCGGATACGTTCGTCATATGATCCATATTCCATATATACATAAATTGGCCACCTCCGAATCACGAAAAACCCGAATGACCTTTGTAAACTATACAACCCGAGATCATCATATATGTTTAAACAATCCCTCTGTCGTAGGCTATCCAAGTCGTGCATAGGAAATATAGATTAACCCATCAAGTTTCTAAAGTGTACATCTCATATTTTGACATATCTACGACCTTTATAACTAATCAGAATACCATTTCCAATGTAAACATGATCAATCTTAGATGATCGACTTTGGCCAAAGTCTTAAAAATCGCAACTCATAACGATGGATACCCTAACCCCTTAATGATGCACATTCAGATCGATGGACCATATCTTGATCCGTACTTTATTAATGAATGTATCGGTCTACACCCAACGAACATCTAGCGGTCAGACCATAAAAGATCTCTGAAATGCATGACATCTAAGTGTGGAAGATCACATACAAAATCAATGCTATCATATAGTCATAGGTTTAGATATGTTACTCGACTCGAGGAGATTCCTATTGATCGTGGCATGCACTACCAACTATTAGAAATCGTCCAATGAGTCATTAAGTATTCACTCTAACAGATAACCACATATCTATATTAGCTGCCGTCACTCATGGTCCATTGGGTCTTACCATAAGAACTCAAATTCGAATATATGACAAGTGCTAGTCTTCTAAGTTATAAGAATTCGACTGTGTTCCTAAACCAACGACTAGGCATATATCTTTTAAGAATAGTTTATAATTGCGATACTATCCCAATAATGGATAACATCCAGTGTCCAGTATCACTACATGACTATTCCGAAGTCGATGTTATAATCAAAATATATATATATATATATTTCATCTATCATGTTTTGAGAGAGAATAACACAATAATAGTCATCATTAATAAAGTAATCGAAATGAAAATGCAGTTATATTAATATCTAATAAAAAATATCGTAAATACATTGCTCGGATTGGTGCTCGAAACACAAACTCCAACAAACTCTCACTTGCTTAGTGCTAATCTCAATGGTATCTTAACCCCATCTTCTTCACATGTCTATCGAATAGCTTTGGAGATAATGAATTTGTAAGCGGGTCTTCTATGTTTTCTTGTCCTTGAACCTTCAAGACCATTATGTCATTTTATTCGAAAATTTCTCTAATCACTCGATATTTCCTATGCAACTGTTTAGATTTGGAGTGTGCTCTCAGCTCTTTAGCTAGCGCAATCGCACAACTATTATCATAGTAAAATGGGATTAGATCCATTAAACTAGGCACAATGCTTAGTTTTGTGATATAATTTATAATCTAAACAATTTTTTTAGTAGTTTCTGAAGCCGCTATGAATTTTACCTCTATGGTGGAATCAACTGTGGAACCTTGTTTTAAACAACGCCAACTTATTGCACCACTGTTAAAGGTAAATACATATCCAGATGTAGACTTTCTATCATCCAGATTTCCTTAGAAATCCGAGTCCATATAACCCTTAACCTGCAGCTCATCTTCTCCATAAATTAGAAACTTATCCTTAGTATCATTAAGTTATTTCAGGATATGTTTCACAGCCCTCCAATGCTTGTCACCCAGATCAGATTGGACTCAGATTTCCTTAGAAATCCGAGTCCATATAACCTTAACCTGCAGCTCATCTTCTCCATAAATTAGAACTTATCCTTAGTATCATTAAGTTATTTCAGGATATGTTTCACAGCCCTCCAATGCTTGTCACCCAGATCAGATTGATACCGGCTAGTAACACTAACGTCGAAACTGATATCAGGTTTAATACATATAATAACATATATAATGCTTCCAATACAAGAGGCATATAGCAAGTTAGACATACTAAAATTTCTTCCTCAGCCTGATGAGCCATTTTCTTCAAACGATGTATGACGTATCAGAAAGAAACGTGTACTGCCTTGTAGTTGGTAAAATCATACTTTTCTAATATCTTATTTATGTACGTGGATTGCGACAATCCTATAAGCTTCATTTCTCTATCCCGGTAAAGCCTTATACCCAAGTCTTTCATTGAGCAGTTCTTTTAAAGGTAGGCCTTTACAATTCAGCATCATTCCTATATCATTCCCATTATAAGGACATAGTCTACATACAACACAACATAACACTATCATGCTCTCACTAACTTTCTTATAACACATGGTTCTTCATCGTTCTAGATGAATCCAAATAATCTAATTATCTATCACAAATGACGATTCCAATTTCGGGAAGCTTATTTAAGTCCGTAAATGGAATTCTTGAGCTTACAAACCAAGTTTAAAGTCTCATCGGATGCAAAATCCTTTGATGGTTTCATATAGATATCCTCTTCTACGAATCCATTCGGGAATGTAGTTTTGCCATTCATTTTCTATATATCATAATCATGATATGCAGCAATGGATAATATTATCCTAATGTATTTAAGCATGACTACTGGTAAAAACATTTCCTCATAGTCAATCCCAGGACGTTGAATATAACCTTTCGCTACGAATCGGGCCTTAAAGGTTTTCACCTTTTCATCGGGCCCACCCTTCCTTTTATAAACCCATTTGCAACAAACATGTTTCATTTCCTTATGAAGCTCAACCAAATTACAGACTTGTTTGTAATACATTGAATCTATTTCGGATATCATGACTTCTTGTCATTTCCTGAATCGATATATAGTATCGCATCTTTATACGTGGTCAGATCTATTTCCTCCAAGAGGAGAATATCGAGGCTCATATAAGATGTTAAAAATAATATATTTGGAGGCCTTGATACTCTACCCGATCTACGAAAAATCTGTGTCGAAGATCTTTCACCATATTGGATCTCTGGTTCCATCTCTAGTTCCTCTAAGGTATGATCGAACTCGTCGAGTTTTATCTTTCTACAATCCCCACTTTCTCTCAAAAATTTCTTTTCAAGAAAAAGTGGCATAACGAGTAACAAAAATATTATGTTGCCCAGAATTGTAGAATATATAACCTAATAAATTTTTAGGATATCCATATAAGCCTGAATTTGAACCCTATGAGTGCTAGTTTATCCCGCTGTGCGACTCTAAATATGGCAGAACAATCTCAAATCTTTAAGTATCTAAGACTTGGATTTCTATCGTGTCATATCTGATATGGGGTAGTAAAAACAGCTTTAGATGAAACTCTATTAAGTATGTGAGTGAGCAGTAAGTAAGCATAACCCCAGGTAATTTGGAAGATCCGTACAACTCATCATTAATCTCACCATATCCAATATAATATGATGATCCTCAGCTCAAACACACCACTGTGTTGGGGATTTGCTGGTGGGCTATATTGGGCGAGGATTTCATTCTCCCTTAAATAACATTTGAACTCTTTGCTCGTGTATTCACTGTCTCGATCTGATCGAAAACACTTGATGAATTTCTCGATTTATTTTTCAACTTCATTTCAGAATATTTTGAACTTATCAAATTTTCTGATTTATGGCTCATCAACTATACATAACCATATTGTGACTAATCATCTATGAAAGTCAAGAAATATGAAGAACTATCATGAGCGACATGATTTAATGGACCACACATATCACTGTATATAAGATCCAATAAATCATCAACACGATGTCCAACACAGAGGAATGACACTTTAGTCATTCTTCCTTGGATACATGACTCATAAATTAGATACGGATCTAATGTAAGACCATCGATCAAACCATCATTAACCAATTTCGCTAGGCGTCTAACACTTATATGGCCCAACCTCATATGTAATAATTCAGTATTATTTAATTTAGATTCTTTTCTTTTGTTTTTCTCTATATTAAAGACATTTCTATTTGTTTCCAAAACAGAATGACCGTTAAATAAAGAACATTCACATATCATAAATTTGTCTTTATTATATAAACATAAAGTACCATCTTTAATATTTACATTATATCACTCTCTATCTAAAACATGAAATGAGATAATATATCTAATAAGAGAGGGAATAAAATATCAATCATATAAATATTTTTCATCTAGTAGGGAGGCACAAAACAACAGTTCATATGGCCCAGACTTCTAAATTCTCTCCATTGCCAACTCTAAGTAGGATCTCCCCATGTTCAAGCTTTTTTTCACCCTTATTTCCAACAAGAAATTACAAATATTAGTGGGACTTTCGGTTTCTAACAC
Organism: Zanthoxylum bungeanum; assembly: GCA_019454045.1. Classification (NCBI taxonomy): domain Eukaryota; kingdom Viridiplantae; phylum Streptophyta; class Magnoliopsida; order Sapindales; family Rutaceae; genus Zanthoxylum; species Zanthoxylum bungeanum. The sequence goes on along the minus strand of SKCR01040877.1, from coordinate 107,352 downwards.
CCAACCACTATTTACATTTAAGTCCAAAGAGATATCAATAATAGGAAAAATATAAAGCATATATGTGGTAGCTGAGTGTCCTTTTAGTTCTGGGCTGTCACATTTCCAATGCACTGACTTCTTACAATATAGACATTTGTCACGATCCACCTTCAGTCCTGCAGATTTGGATTTCTTTGGTTTTTTGGAATTTTCTTTACAATATTCTTCTTACTCTTTTGCACATTCTTTGACTTCCTAGAAGTCGAAGAAGCACTCGCTCCACCATAGAGATACGAACTCAGTTTCCCTTTTCTCAAATCTTATTTAACCATGTGTAACATGTTATGTTGCTCCTCATATGTGGCTTTCATCGAGTGCATGTGAAAGTTCAACACAAAGCCACTATAAGTACAAGGAATAGAAGATATAATCAGATTTTGACCAAGCTGATCATCTATGGAAACGCCATGTACTTCCAAATATCAAATTTGTTCAATCACGTTCAAACATTAACGCTAACAGCTCATCCATCCTTGAACAAGGCATAAAAAATATCTTTAGACCTCTGAAAAATCTCAATCTTCGATGAACGACTCATTGAGTGTCCGCATAAGCATGCAATCATCTGGCACATCTATTTAGTATCGCAGCAAATCATAGATCATCGATCCTAGAATATAGGACCTTACCTTAAGGTTATTGTTATTCCATTTGTCAAACATCTCAAACTCCTCGGGCATAGAGTTAGGATCAATGTGGACAGGTAATAGGTTGAGCATCACATAGCTCGATCTCTTCGACTCCAAAACCAAACGGATGTTCATTTCCCACTCAAAGTAGTTCTCAGCTCCTTTTAACTTGTTGGTATCCAAAAACCTCGCTAATGGATTTGTGGATGCCATATCTGCAAAGTAATAACAAACATTAGCAGAACATGTTCATATCAATATAAACACTAATGAGATTATGAGTTTTAAATCTATCTGTGTCCTCCCACTACTTTACGTAATTTCGTAATATCCCTTAGTAAAAAATAGAAATTCGACAATCAAATTTCATAGCGGGAAGTGGATCTCATGAACTCAGTAGGTAGACCTCTAAGTCATTCACATTTAATGTGACTCCTATGTTTGGTCCTGAACCGTTTCTTATCCTCACAATAATAACATTATTGGATTAAAATGTATTCTAGGTGTGCACTTGTCAAAATACACTAATGAGTTTGGCTAGCACACCCTAACAATAATGACGATATTGGGTGACTACTTCAACTCATCACGCTATATTAAATATTTTACCAAAGTGACTTAACTTTTGACCACTTATTCCCTCATAAAATTAACGGTATTGGACACAAGCAATAAGAACTCATTCATCTCCGTTTCAACAAGACGGACCATCCAATGATGCTCCAATATCAGTAATACTATCACATTAAAGTAATCACCTAATCATGGGAAATTTATGACTTAAGTCATTAAATAACATGCAAAGGTCAAAGAAATCATTTCAATTAAAAACATGCATTAGATATCAAATATGACTCATTCATAATCAAATTAAAATATAGATTCAAATACATGTCAAACATGCAAGCATAATTTTAATATATTTATTGCATGGTTAAAACCCGTCTACCACTGTTTTATTGGGTCGGATCTGAATCCCCTAGGTTAAATATTTCATTTAAATTAAATACTATATTTAATTACGAGTTTGTAGGAAATAATCTGGGACAAATCGGAGTTTGGAAACTCCAAAACGGAGAAAAAGGTTTAGTACGCATGTGTTGCGACGGGCAAGTGCGAAATCACCAACTCTACTCACTTCGCAGTGTGAAGACTTGCGAGTCGCAACTCGCGCTTGCGTATCAATAATTGCAATGCTCTCGTTTTACGACGCTCAAGTGTGAGAGCTCAACATATGACCGCGCAAACTTGAACATCGTGAATCTCAAAGTCTGAGAGGTCCGCGTCGCACCGTAAAATCTAGAGCATCGCGACGTGTTTCTGCAAAAATGATTCCAAAGAGTCATTTTCCATGCACCTCGTGTCACGCAGGCTTGCACATCGCGACACAGCCCTTCAGAAAATGATTCCAGGAAGCAGTTGTACTTTGTTCCAAACACAAAACATTTCCAACTTTCTTCAAACACTCAAAATCTAATTTTGACATCATAACCAACAACAAACACATATTCTACACATTTATAATAATTAAAGAATAAATCATACATTTTTCATAACATCAAACATTATACAATACATAAATGCACTTAAAACACATATATGCATCATTTTGAATCCAAATCACAAACCAAACATGAATCTCATAAAGAAGCAACTCAAAAATATTTCTAGGTCACTTAATGGTGGTCAAGTGATTCTAGAATTGTAGCCTTGATTCTAAATCATCGATTAGAATTCCAAACCCTAATTAGTATTTCATGTCAAACAAGAACACTTTGACCTAATTACATGAAACTTGTGTCTATATGGTTCTCAAGCACCTATACACAATCCTTTTAACATAAACACAATCACAAGCTATGTTACTATACATTTAACACATAACACATCACCATATGCTTTAAGCATGACATCTAAATCATCAACGAAGGCATAACGCGAAAGAGATGATCAAGAAATTACCTAGCAAACTTGATCAAAGCTCAAATCTTCTAGTCTATTTGATTAAGTTGTTGAAAAGCTCAAAGTTTCTCCACCAAACTTTGTAGAGAATTTGCCTAGCACTCTCTCCATAGATTTTTGCCTTAGGTTAACTTATGAAGATTATGCCTAAACTTTAGTTTATATATGCTAAGCATAATAACATCTTTAGTGTTGGCATAATCTCATTAGACCACATGAATATAATAGATGTTAATCTAACTATGAATAAGCTTGCAACTTGACTAAATATCAGGTTTGCTAGCACACCAAATTATAATATATTATAATTAATAATATCTCTCTACCAAAAAGATATTAGTTAAATAATAATATAAATATCATGTAATTTGATTAAATAAATATGATTAATCCAATTAATCCACACTGGTCCAATAAATAATTAATGTTATCCAATAATATTTAATTATTTAATTGATAATTATAATATCAAATATTATTTATTATCAAATATATTTGGCTGCTTGAGTGCTGAATGAGTACACTTTACATTGCGGAACTCTCTAAGTTCAGATACATTAGTCATATGACCCCTACTTGTATGCACGAAAATCAACCACCTCCAAATTGTGAAGAACACGAATGACCTTTCCAAACTATGCAAGTCAAGATCATCGTATATGTTTAAATTATCCATCCGTTGTAGGCTATCCAAGTCGTGCGTATGAAACATATATTAACCTGTCAAGTTTTCAAAATGCACATCTCATATATCGACATGTCAATGATTCTTTATAACTAATCAGAATACCATTTTTGATGTAAAAATGATCAATCCTAAATGATCATCTTTGCCCAAAGTCTTAAGAATCGCAACTCATAACGATGAAAACATTAACCCCTTAATGGTACACATTCAAGCCGATTGATCCTATATTGATCTGCACTTAATTAACGAATGCATCGATCTACACTCAATGAACATCCAGTGGCCAGATCGTGAAAAGTCTTCGAGATATATTTCATCTAAGTGAGGAGGATCACACACAAAATCAATGCTATCATTTAGTCAGAGGAACATATATGCTACTCGACTCAAGGAGATTCCTATTGACGGTGGCGTGCATTACCAACTATTGGGAATCGTCCAATGAGTCATTTAGTATTCACTCCAGTGAATACCCATATGGCTATATGAGCTGTCGTCGCTCATGGTCCATTGGGTATAACTATTGGAACTTCAATTCCAATATATGACAAGTGATAGTCTTTTAGATTATAGGAATTTGACTGTGTCCCAAACCAACGACTAGGAATATATCTTTTAAGAATAGTTTATAATAGCGATAATATCCCAACAACGGACAATACCCAGTATCCAGTATCACCATAAGACTATTTTGAGGTTGATATTATCATCAACACACACACACACACACACACCACATATATATATATATATATATATATATATGTGTGTGTGTGTGTGTTGATGATAATAACGACAATCAGGAGGATACGACTTGGTCCAAAATTGAATAAAAGATAACCATAAATCAAACATGTTAAATCAAAATAAAATTAGGCTTTGTAGCTTAGCTCCCCTTAATTGGTGGAGATTAAATGTATATAATTTTTTGTTGAATTTAGTTTTCTTTTTATTATTAATGGCACTTCTTAAACTTTCCTTGATAAGTAAAAAATGCAATAAATGAAGGAATGACTAATACATAGTTTCCCAAAAACCAAAAAAAAAAAAAAAAATTTGAGGAATTTTTTTAAAATAAAAAATAAAAAATCATTTGACAAGCCTATATAATATCATTCAGGGAAAAACAAAAAAACAAAAAAAAACACACACACACGAACACATTTATTAATTTTTGTTAAAAAATTATTTAGACAAATAAAAATTCACAATCATTGCACTACTGAAAAGAGTAATAAAAAAATATAAAAACACAACTTCTAATACAAATACATCAACCCTAAAAGATAGTACAAGAAAAATTAACCCCTTAAATAAAAGAAAAAAAACCAATGCAAATCCATGTTCCAGAACTCCTTGTTCTCATAAATAATTAAAATCATATCTTAAACTAACTCTCCAATATTAAAACTATACATGCATTTAGAGAAAACAAGAAAACTATTCATGCATTACAATCAAACTAAAACATCAACCACAATTGGAAATACCAACAGCAAGAATAAATCACATACAAAACATATAAAAAGAAAATATTGTACACACCAGTTGAGGAAAAATAAATAATTAATGACACAATAAACTACATAGGAATCAAAAAAATAAACATCACCACCATTACTATATAAAAAACAAAAAAAATAGAAACACAATATACATGTAGTCTAGCAATATTAATATCCAATATTAATTTAATTAAAGTCCAATGGGCTTTTAATTAATTTCTTCAAGGCGTGGACTTTTGGTTAACTCGGGTCAAACCGAATAACCAAAATCCAATCCGGGAGTTACCCCATAAGCCCATAAATCAATTTAGGCCCATTAGGCCCAATTAAACTTTAAAGGTTCATTAAGTCGCATTTGGGCTTTATGGAAGCGGTTTTGGGCATAATTGGATCCAACCAATTTTTGCTTTAACCCAACTTTGTACAACAAAGCCCAATAAGCCCAATAACAACTTTAAAAGCCCAAATCCAATTTTAAGCCCAATTAATTAAAATATAAAATTCCAAATTTCACATTCTAATTAACCAAAGTGCATAGCATTATTAATTACCCAAATCAATATTTCCAAAACACCAAATTTGTCTAATTAATCATGCTTATCATCTTGGAATCATGTCCAACATAATTTGATCAAAATCAAACCCAATTATACATGCATAAAGTCTCGGCCAAAGGGGAAAATTATGCCCAAATCAAATTCAATCCAATTGAACCAAATTAAACATAAAATCAACATCCCTAACATGATTCTAACTCATCCAATGAATCAAAAAATCAAAATCCAAGACAATTTTAGGGTCCTCATTTTCGGCCACACCCATAAATTGGGGAAATTTATTCCAAACCAAATTTCTTCAAATTGATCTAATCAATCATCAATTCAAACATATTTAAGCATACTAATTCATCCAATTTCATCAAATAATGCCTAAATTCATTTTGCCCAATTTTAACCCTAAAATTAATTTCATGCTTTCAAAGCTCAAGATACCATTGTTGGTTTGCTCTCAGCTTCCCAAGATCATAAATTAAGCATGAAACAAGTGTAAATACAATCATAGGAGGTGCGGAATAACTCACATTGATCGGTAGAGATGCAACGAAGTTGAAGAACGTACTGCCTTCTCCTTGCTCGGCAGTGGGCTGCTCGGTGTAGGGGCTGCACGGCAGTGGGTGGATCTCCTCCATGAAGAATCGGCCATGGACACCATTAAAGCTCCAAGCTTTGTTGATAATCTTCCATGCTCACGAACTCACTGCCCTAACACCTTGGTATGCCTCCTAGAGTGTGCTAGCACCTTGATCTTGCAACAAAATCAAGTCTTTCTCCTCTTGACTCACGGTTTTGCTCCAAAACCAGTGAGAAACGTGAAGAAGAAGAGAGAAATAGAAGAGAGTTTTGGCTCCAAAAGCCTAATACCGTGAAGAGAGAGAGAAGATCAAGGAAAAAGAAAAATTGTAAAAGTTTATATATTTTCCAAAATTTAATAAACCATTTACCTTTTTCAATTTCAAAAAAGCTAAGCATTTAATGCCTTTCAATCACCTCACATCAACTCACATCAATCAATCAAATGTCACATCACTCAAAGTGACATGTGATTTGACGCTTGATGTGATTTGCGATTTGACGCTTGATTTGACTTGCGTGCCGCACCCGAATTCGAAATGCGCTAGAAAAAAATCTCGGGCTCGGGTTCGCTAATTCCAAATTAACGAATTTTTTGTTGCGTCGAAATTAAATGATTACGCCTAGCGAAATCACTATTCACGTCGCTAACGAATTAATTCTAAATTAATTCGTTCGCCCGAATTAAAATCTAATTTTAATTCCGCGTCCAAATCCAATTTCGTATAATATATCAAATATATTATTTTATCGATTAATTCCAAATTAATCGTTCTCTCTCTTAATCGATGTTTTATCCAGATAAAATATCTCCGCAATTAATCCCAGATTAATTTTCTCACTCATTAAATTAATCCCAGATTAATTAAAGTGCGAGTCATACGTCATCGGTGAATCTTCGGGGAGCGACCCATGAGATCTCCGGATATGTTGGCAGTAAATCGGGTCGTCGGACTATCCGAACACGTAAGTACCTAGTACTACGTTTACTCCGATTCACAAGACAAGGTTGGCTTCTAGCAAAGCGCCATGCCTACCCAATTCTCCAGAAACATGCTTACAGGAATAAGCGATCTATATCAGGCGTAGTATACGTGGTATTGCGTATTTCGATCCAGTATCGGATGATCACGTGCTAGGCCTGGGGCTGGAATGGAATTGTGTCTGCCCCGTACGAAGCACATGTCGGATGTCTGGTAACTAGTCTCTATATCGGATAACTATGACCTAGTCATATTATCCCGATGACTGCAGCAGTACTTAAGAGAACTAGTACCGTATCCTACGTGACCATCATCTTCATATGACTGGAGTGACACTTCCGTCTTAACATCACACCCAACACACTACGATTCTCAATATACCAGTATTGGCGTACACAGAACCTGTTAAAGCCCTGGACGACCTCAACCAAAGTATATTGATTGTCGCAAGTATTAGCGGTGTAAGTCTCAGGTTAAGACCAAATACACCTACCCTGATTTCGGACTTCCATAGACACATAGTCATACTACCAATGGAATTCCGAGGGGGTCTAATCCAGAGCGAAGCTGTTTCCCATACCATCGGTAAAACACAACCTTCTATTACACTTGCATGAGTATCCTATACCCAATCATATGAGAACTATGCCGTTGTGCCCTCACAACACGCACAAGTGTAATACTAGTCTTTTACGTATTTATCGATGTCCAATCTCGATAATACTCTGACTAGGGATATTTAATGATTTATCTTCGTGGACTGATACTGTCTCATATCATTCTCAGTCCAGGAAAAAATCATATGGACCTCCTATCATTTCTACATCTAGGTGATCTAATCACAAATGATAAGAGTGCAATCTCCTTTGTCACATAGTTAATTTGTACAACAACACCATGATCTGTACAAATAGTGACCCTATGGGTCATAATTGTCCAACAATCTCCCACTTGGCCTATAGCCAGTCACTCGAGTGCTTGACACCCGAACTATATACGGTTCGCTCAAATTGCTGAGAAAATGTTTTCGTCAGCGGATTTTCATGATTATCGTCTGATGCGATTTATTCGATCATCACATCGCCACGATGTATGATCCGAACGAATCAGATGAATATCGAAGTATTTATCTGGATCGTTGATGAGACCATTAATTCTTTAGCATGTGTTGTAGTCTAGCTCAGCTGCTAAAAGAACCATATCTAATCTAATTAGATATTTATCGACCCCAGACGGCTTCTATTGCTGCCTCAGCTGCAGCAATTAACCCGCATTTGTTGTTTATTCGGTAACAGTATCTTGCTTGGAAGATTTCCAGCTCACTGTTCCGTTATTCAAACTTTATAGTACCGTTTGCGACATTTAGTCATCATATCGGTTAGGAAACTTGCTACAGTGATCCCAGTCACTTCAAGTTCTCCATCTCCATAGACTAAGACAGCATCTTAGTTCTCTAAGATACTAACGGATGTTCTTAACATCAATCTAGTGACTATCACTTGGATTGGCCTGTTTGTGATTTCATATGCTCATAGCGTATGAGACACTAGGTCACATATATTTTTCAATGTACGATTTTCTCGGAGAGAGTTTCATGAAAGCCAAAATTTCACCGATAGTTTTATGGGAATCTCATTTCCAAGAAATGACATGTATCATTATTTATATAGGACAGCCACTGTCAGTGCGCTCCCACTAACCTCTTATATACACAAGAATCATTTTCGTTTTGAATTAAATCATAAACCATTATGATTACATCAAAACGACGATTCCAAGAACCTATGTTGCTTCAATCCAAACATGGATCGAATAACCTACAAACCTTGTTTGCTAGTTATGGTACGACAAAACCGAGAGGATGTTGTAAACATCCTCCAACTGGTTTCATTTTCAGGAAAGCGATTTTCCGTTTAAGCTGTCATATTTCATCTATGAAACATGCAGCATTAGCAAGCATTATCCAAATGGATTCATCATGGCAACAGTTAAAAGGTTGAATTGTAATCAACACAATGTTGATAACGATACCTTTCCGCTAAAAGCCTAGCTTTATACGTTGGTCTGTTGCCTTCCATGTATGTCTTCCTTGAAGACTTATAAAGTACCAGTAGGCACAATGCCTTGCGGTACATCAACTAGTGTCCAAATTTATTGATATACATGGAATCCATTTCGGATATCATGACACTTTGTCATAGTAGGGAGTCGATACCTTGTATCACTTCCTCATACGTAGTCAGTTGGTATACCTCAAAAGATAGAGATATTTACGAGGTGAGATCAGAAACCCATACCCCAGGTTGTTTTCTGACTCTCTCCGACATACGCGGTTCTTGTGTATACGAAGATTAATGGTTATAGTTTCATCCTTGATGAACTATATATGTTCCGTTAAGATTCGGTTGCCTTGGACAGTATTACTCCGATTTTCATCGAGTTTTACTATCCTCCCACTTACCACTGCATATCGGTATTCCTCTTAGGAAAATCGCATGGTGAGCAACAATCTAATTGTTCTCTGGTGAGATGTATAAGTACAATACTTATGGTATCCCTAGGATTACCTACAATTGGCACTTATTCAATTTGGGTTTTAGTTTGGTATCATCCAAACATATGCCAAGCATACCCAAATATAACAGGAATGTGAAACCCGGTTTCTTTCCCGTTCATATCTAATATGAAATCTGTCAAACAGATTTTTATGGAACCTTATTCTAAATAAGTTCTGCACTGTTAATGTTTATCCGTTGAAGGAAATGGTAGCTCAGAGCGACTCATGATTGGCCTTATCATGTCTAACATAATTCGGTTAGTCATTTCAGACACACCGTCAAATTGACGTGTTCCGGGAGGAGTCCTCATTTGAAAGAATACTATACTCTTTCAAGTATATTAGAAATTTATTGCTTAAGTATTTTCCATTACGGTCTTACCGTGATGGTTTAATACTTTAGCCGATCTGTTTGTCTATTTCGTGTCGAAACTATAAAAGTTTCTGATTTGTGTTCTTCAAAAGAAACACATAACCATAACGCGATGACATATCCGTATAGGTCACGAAATATTCATATCCACATCTAGCCTAGCTAGACATGAGCCCACTTGCTTCACTATGAACTAGGGCTATTAGATCGGTGGCATTTACACTTTTACCAAGTAAATACTGTTTTAGGCACTTTGCCCAATAAACTAGATTCGTAGACTTTATTTGAATGGAATCAAATCAGTCCTAGTACCCACTCTTCAAAAGTGCGGATATACGAGTCTTGTTTAATGTGTCCCAGACAACATTGCCACGTTTTAAGTTTCAACTGATCAAATCCGTCTGAGCTATTTGTTCGTCATGTTATATGTTTGAGATTTTATTTATATTCAAAATATAAATTCTGTTATTTACATCTAATGTGTTTATCTCAATATCATCTTTATATAATGAAACACTTTAGTGTTCTAGAATATAAAGGTTCACCCGCAGCGGGTTAAACACTGATATAGAGATAATGTTTCTAGTCAAACTAGTTACATTATAACAATTTCCTAAGTTAAGTACACACCCGAGGGTAGTTCCTAAACTTAGGTATCTACGGTTAAAACAGCGACTTTCGTCCCGTTTCCAATTCGCAGATTAATCTCTATTGAAGTTAGTATCCTGTTCAAAACAGATTCTGAACATCAATATATATTTATGTACCACACTAAGTATTTAAAATCCAATTTAATACTAGTAGTGAACATAATTATGACAACATATTTGAAGTCAGAGCCTTGCTCATCTTCAATTCCTTCTTGGGATATGTCCTTTTTCTTCCCAGAAGATTATAATGATATTGCTTTTGCCCTGTTTCAACACTCCAGAAGCCTTTGGCCAAGCCTTGGCTTTCTAGAATATCGAAGTAAGGTGCGACTAGCGCTACTTGCCTAATTGCAAACTTTGACTTTTCTCCTTGAGAGTTGCCATTAATTCTCCAAGAATTATTTATTGCAATCTAGTACTTCTAAGATCTAATAATAGACCTATGAAGATCCTTCAATTTCATTATCATACTTTAAGGATCTAATCCTTAGTTTTGATTCAGAAATTAAGGAGTCTACTGCGACAAGCTTAATGGATTAAGCACTTAAGTTATCATCACATGAATCTTCCAAAGATTATGCTCTACTATTTGCTTAACTCCTGGTTTAGGCTTAATATGTTATTTTATCAAATAAAGTAACTTATTATTATTTTCCAGGACCATCCTGAAATAATTCCCAATTTGAAAAATAGAGTCGTTAAATACATTTTCCCCAGGATTATGTTTTAAACATTAATCTTTCAATTATCTTGATTCTAATAGTCCAACTATTTAATCAACGATTTGTGGTACTATGTATTATATGGATTATTATAGTCCAACTATATAATCAAATATAATTTAAATTAATTAACTCAATTACATTGATTACTATAATCCAATTACAAAATCAACTATAATACAGTCCAACTGCTTTATTAAAACAACAATTTAAATATTAGTCCAACTAACACTTAATTGATTTGACAAATGATATTGTTTGAGCGCGTATGGCGAGTAATTGAACGAATATTGCAAATTCAATTCTTACCTCCCACTATTTTTCGGCGAGCCTCTAACCCTCTGTCGAGTACTCGGGAAACCGTGTTTCCTAGTGGGCTAGGATCCCGTTAAATATCACACAATCTTGACTTTGGCCAAAAAATTGTATGATAATTAACTAGGTAAATCTCTAAGATCAATTGGATCCAATCCAATTCCTAGATCCGGTAGGGGGACATCCAAGTCCGAAACATATATCTTATATATGCCAATACATCCAATGTATTACCTAACCTTTTTCCTCTGAATCAACTAAGCCTTGGCTTTGGCACAACAAACTTAGTGATCCCAGTCAAGCGCGACCCATTGACCATGGAAAGCTTCGTAATCAATGTCGATGGACAAGAAGGGGTCTTGACTTTGGCCAATAAACCACAACTTGGACAAGACACTGATATGGAACAAAGCCTTCGTGATTCAAACACATCCTCGACAGACAAAGGCCTTGACTTTGGCCAACAAACCAATGTCGTCTTAGATCTTGAGTAAGAATCACTCAATGGAAGGAAAAACGCTTAATATTATTTGAGGGTTTCTCGCATGCAAATTGACAACCAATTTATTATCTTTGTTAAGGTCTCATCATCATACACCCTTAAGCATGCATTCTAAACACATAATAAAGCGCGTATGTAAAAGTAATAATGATATGCGGATGGATACTTTACATTGATCCTAGATCAAATCTCCCATTTTCTCTCTCCAGCTAGCACATGTATTACTTCTACCCGTTACACTACACTTCTAAGGAAACCTCATTTACATTGAGGGGAATAGGTGAGAAGAGAATACAAAGAATGAGGAGGTAATAAGGCTGGACACGCAGGTCCAATTAATAAATCAAATTTATTACAATTTCCAAAATTGCCCTACCCAGCTAATATCCATCTGATATACATTATTCATGCATCGCAACCATGTATTCACACAAGCATGTTATCAATCAATCTAATCCAATTAATTAATCTGATAATTAGTGATCATCCAATGTTCAAACAACGATTTGATTTTTGTTCGAGTCAAACTCGTTTTGCGAATAAGTACTCAAAGTACGAATTCTCGAATTAAATTAAATTACATAATTAAATCCAATTTAATACGCATTTAATTCTAATTCACTATTTAATTACAAATTAAATATTACACTTTATAAAATAAACCTTTACGACTTAAATTTCGAATTTAATCGTTACGGGTCTCAAAGCCCGATTAATATCCAATATTAATTTAATTAAAGTCCAATGAGCTTTTAATTAATTTCTTCAAGGCGTGGACTTTTGGTTAACTCGGGTCAAATCGAATAACCAAAATCCAATCCGGGAGTTACCCCATAAGCCCAGAAATCAATTTAGGCCCATTAGGCCCAATTAAATTTTAAAGGTTCATTAAGTCGCATTTGGGCTTTATGGAAGCAGTTTTGGGCATAATTGGATCCAACCAATTTTACCTAAACCCAACTTTGTACAACAAAGCCCAATAAGCCCAATAACAACTTTAAAAGGCCAAATCTAATTTTAAGCCCAATTAATTAAAATATAAAATTCAAATTTCACATTCTAATTAACCAAAGTGCATAGCATTATTAATTAACCAAATCAATATTTCCAAAACACCAATTTGTCTAATTAATCATGCTTATCATCTTGGAATCATGTCCAACATAATTTGATCAAAATCAAACCCAATTATACATGCATAAAGTCTCGGCAAAAGGGAAAATATGCCCAAATCAAATTCAATCCAATTGAACCAAATTAAACATAAAATCAACATCCCTAACATGCTTCTAACTCATCCAATGAATTAAAAAATCAAAATCCAAGACAATTTTAGGGTCCTCATTTTCGGCCAACACCCATAAATTGGGGAAATTTATTCCAAACCAAATTTATTCAAATTGATTTAATCAATCATCAATTCAAACATATTTAAGCATACTAATTCATGCAATTTCATCAAATAATGCGTAAATTCGTTTTGCCCAATTTTAACCCTAAAATAATAATTTCATGCTTTCAAAGCTGAAGATACCATTGTTGGTTTGCTCTCAGTTTCCCAAGATCATAAATTAAACATGAAACAAGTGTAAATACAATCATAGGAGGTGCAGAATAACTCACATTGATCGGTAGAGATGCAACGAATTTGAAGAACGTACTGCCTTCTCCTTGCTCGGCAGTGGGCTGCTCGGTGTAGGGGCTGCACGGCAGTGGGTGGATCTCCTCCATGAAGAATCGGCCATGGACACCATTAAAGCTCCAAGCTTTGTTGATAATCTTCCATGCTCACGAACTCACTGCCCTAACACCTTAGTATGCCTCCTAGAGTGTGCTAGCACCTTGATCTTGCAACAAAATCAAGTCTTTCTCCTCTTGGACTCACGGTTTTGCTTCAAAACCAGTGAAGAAACGTGAAGAAGAAGAGAGGAAAGAGAAGAGAGTTTTGGCTCCAAAAGCCTAATACCGTGAAAGAGAGAGAGAGATTAAGGAAAAAGAAAAATTGTAAAAGGTTTATATATTTTCCAAAATTTAATAAACCATTTACCTTTTTTCAATTTCAAAAAAGCTAAGCATTTAATGCCTTTCAATCACCTCACATCAACTCACATCAATCAATCAAATGTCACATCACTCAAAGTGACATGTGATTTGACGCTTGATGTGATTTGCGATTTGACGCTTGATTTGACTTGCGTGCCGCACTCGAATTCAAAATGCGAATGCGCTCGCAAACAATCACGGGCTCGGGTTCGCTAATTCCAAATTAACGAATTTTTCGTTGCGTCGTAATTAAATGATTACGCCTAGCGAAATCACTATTCATGTCGCTAACAAATTAATTCTAATTAATTCGTTCACCCGAATTAAAATCTAATTTTAATTCCGCGTCGAAATCCAATTTCGTATAATATATCAAAAATATTATTTTTTATCGATTAATTCCAAATTAATCGTTCTCTCTCTTAATCGATATTTTATCCCAGATAAAATATCTCCGCAATTAATCCCAGATTAATTTTCTCTCTCATTAAATTAATGCCAGATTAATTAAAGTGCGAGTCAAACGTCATCGGTGAATCTTCGGGGAGCGACCCATGAGATCTCCGGATATGTTGGTAGTAAATCGGGTCGTCGGACTATCCGAACACGTAAGTACCTAGTACTACGTTTACTCCGATTCACAAGACAAGGTTGGCTTCTAGCAAAGCGCCATGCCTACCCAATTCTCCAGAAACATGCTTACAGGAATAAGCGATCTATATCAGGCGTAGTATACGTGGTATTGCGTATTTCGATCCAGTATCGGATGATCACGTGCTAGGCCTGGGGCTGGAATTGTGTCTGCCCCGTACGAAGCACATGTCGGATGTCTGGTAACTAGTCTCTATATCGGATAACTATGACATAGTCATATTATCCCGATGACTGCAGTACTTAAGAGAACTAGTACCGTATTCTACGTGACCATCATCTCCATATGACTGGAGTGACACTTCCGTCTTAACATCACACCCAACACACTACGATTCTCAATATACCCAGTATTGGCGTACACAGAACGTGTTAAAGCCCTGGACGACCTCAACCAAAGTATATTGATTGTCGCAAGTATTAGCGGTGCAAGTCTCAGGTTAAGACCAAATACACCTACCCTGATTTTGGACTTCCATAGACACATAGTCATACTACCAATGGAATTCCGAGGGGTCTAATCCAGAGCGAAGCTGTTTCCCGTACCATCGGTAAAACACACACCTTCTTCTATTACACTTGCATGAGTATCATATACCCAAACATATGAGAACTATGCCGTTGTGCCCTCACAACACGCACAAGTGTAATACTACTAGTCTTTTACGTATTTATCGATGTCCAATCTCGATAATACTCTGACTAGGGATATTTAATGATTTATCCTTCGTGGACTGATACTGTCTCATATCATTCTCAGTCCAGGAACAAATCATATGGACCTCCTATCATTTATATCTAGGTGATCTAATCAATCACAATGATAAGAGTGCAATCTCCTTTGTCACATAGTTAATTTGTACAACAACACCATGATCTGTACAAATAGTGACGCTATGGGTCATAATTGTCCAACAAATAGTGAATAAAAGTCCTTTAAACTTGTGTAATTTGCAATGATCAATTTAGGTAATCATCAATAAAAAAAAATCTTACATGTATTACTTGGTGGAAATTTCTATTCATCACAGCAACAAATGAATATCAACTTGAAAAACAAAACAGATAGACAGATAATCCAAAATAAATTAGAGATACAACACAACATCTCATACTTGAATTCCAACAAACAAATCGGACAAAATGATTCCCAAAACATGAAATAAAAACAAAACAACACTTAAGGAAAAAAATCATCCAATATAATTTTAAAAAAAAAAAGATAAAAAAAGGAAAAAAAAACACTTGCAATGATTATACATATAAATACATAAAAAAAAAAAGCAACAACAACAAAAAACTCTAAAGAAGAGGAAAAACGAAACACTCAACACGGTAAGGGCAAAAAGGATATCCCTATAAAACCCATTATAACTAGTGCCTTGAGGAATTATGTATCACCGTCCCCCCCACAGGCCTAACTAGTGCCTTGGGGCATTACGTATCGCAGTCCCCTAAGTCACTGAACTATAGACATAAGCGCTAATCAATGTTGTCATCCTGGTCTCTAAATTAGGATCTAGGTGAGTTACGTATCGCCGTCCCCCTAGTCTTGAACTACATATGCACATGTCTGTTCTATCCGTCAATTCCATAATCCGTCAATTCCAAAAGTCTATGAGATTGGGTTTTTCCCCTAATCTATAAAAAAAACATAAAAGTAAATCATCTCAAATATTAAAAACATGATAACTTTTCTCAAGTGGTCTAAAAACTTTTTTTTACCATCAAATCATTTTACCAACTTGGTCTCATCTCAAAGTATAACTTAAATATAAGTAAATTCATATAATTTTATAAATATAGTAAAACATTATGAAAATAAAATATCCACTCACTGATTTGAAAAATGACTGGCACTACTTGACGATGTCGAAGAGAACCGCGGTTCCTGCCTGTAATATCTGGTGAACCTGACGACTTGTACTTTACCAGAACCTAACGACAATTACAATTCAGAGACATAACACTTGATATAAATCATGTTCAAGCAAGTACGTGCTCGTAAAATGACATTTGGAACATTCAGAAGATTCCTTGAAATTTCGACACGGAACTTAGTTTACGTCCCACATCGAATATCTATTATTAATCGAGTCATAACATTTTCATACAATCTCCGATGTTTATGAACTTTATATTGTCGGAAAGCTGAGACTGAGAGCTACAAATTGATGTTTAATATGTTTCCTAATTCGAACCAGAAATAGGTCAAAAATCGTAAATTTCCGTGATTACTACAGTAATTTCGGGATTAGTCTAGAAAAAGGATGAGGTGGCACAATCATAACCACTCATTCCATAACAAAATCAGCCCCTCTTTTTCTATAAATAGCATACTATTCAGTCATCTTCTCTCAAGCAAAAAACGTGGGTTATGGTTTCTAAAGGAGCTCAAATTTTCTTCATCTTCATGGAAGATTTTGATGAAAGTGAATGAGTTCTTGAGATTACTTTGGTCAAGCAAGCGTCTAAATCCATTTCCTTTCTTTATTTTTCAGTTTTGGGCAAGGAGACCAAAGCCTCATTTTGCACATAGCATGCCCTAGCCATTAGAATTGTTAGATTTAGGATTAATAAGTTGGTTACAAGTATTTTGAGAGTAGTATGATAGTATAAACATGTAAAGAGGTTCATATGTGGATAAAAATGTTGAGGAAATTATGCTTTGTGAATTGATGATTCTTGTTGATGGTTTGTGTTGGGTTGATGAGATGAGATGGAAATTGAGTAATACCAAAGTTGGGGAAATGCCTATGTGTTGGTCCTAGATTAAAGGTGTGAGGATTGATTGAATATTGAAAAGTGGAAACTAGGCCCTGAGAATGACTTAACGTCTAGATCCTATATTCAGAGCTTGTAGGGTAGCATAGATCCATACCCTTAGTTCTAGCTCAGTGGTTTGAGGGACATCGATACGTAATGCGCCAAGACCACTAGTTTCAGGGATAGGTAATGGAATACTTTGGAGGACGGCGATACGTAATGCCCTAATGTCATGGATTTACACTCTTGTCTCTAGTTAGGCGTATGGGGGACGGCGATACATAACATCCCAATACGTCAGGTTTTCAGAGACAGAGCTCTGTTTTCAGAAATAGTTTTCAGATACAGTTTCCAAAGAAAAGTTTTCTAGAAATGAAAGTTTCCAGAAACAACAATTTTATAAAAGACTTTCAGAAAAGATAAGTTTTACAAAAGAGTTTTCAGACAAGATTTTCAAAAAAGAGAAAAGAGAGTACAAAGTTTTCAGACAAGAAAAAAGTTTTCATATAAGAATGTTTCTTGGGAGGACTCTGGTTTTAGAACCAATCATTTTCATAATAGTATTTCAGTTTTCTTTTTAAATTATCCACCCACTTAGATCGATCAAACGGTCTAACCCCCCCGCCCGCCCACTCCCAATTTCTCTATTTTGCAGGTATTCCCAGAGGACGAGCTCAAGATGATGGATATTGATAGCAGTCACTAGAGGGTTTGGTCCACCGGGTCAAGTCAAAATTCAGTTCAGACAGTTTCAGAGAATGGCATGTAGTATATAGTTTGTTTAGTAAAGAATATGCATGTAACGAATTATAAGTGTTCATTACTAAATTTGTAATGTATAGTTAATTTGAGTATTTAATTAAAAAGAATTATGTATTTATGATGTTAAGTTGGGCAACGGTCCCGTACATGAGATGAGTTTTACAGTTAGAAAGTCAGTGGCTCAGGGGGATAGTACGGCCTATTCCTTATCGGTAACATCTCCCAGATCGGGGATGTTACAAAGATGGTATCAGAACATGGTCTAGGGAGTCAGTGACTGCAGTGAGTAGAGTGTTGGGGGTCTTGTATACATAGTATGTCTGGAATACTAGTATGCGGGGTACTACTTCTCCAGTATCGGATCCTCGAGTACGTCCTCAAGCCCTATAGACAGGTTAGTAAGCTTTCCCAGACTATTCGAATAGTATTCTTTATGAAAACAACTATACTCTAGATTCAAGTTGAAAATTCTCTTGTAGTTATCCTCGCTTATCACCAGAAGTACAGACAAACTATGAGACAATGGAGTGGAAAGAGAAATCTATAAGAAAAGTAAAAGAGAATGTACAAATGCTTAAAGTAACCAGATAGTAGTAAGAACCAGAGATACAGAGTTAGATAGTAAAAGATAACACCAGAATTTGTAGTAAAGGAGAATATAGCGAGCCTAAGCAAGAGTAAAAATACAGAGTAGACTCAAGTAAAGTTCATTCCCTCCAAACAAGATTCCCTTTCTATTCAGAAATTTTTCCAAGCAGACCCTATAGTCCTTGAGTACCTCTTATAGGCAGCGAGTTCCCCGAATAACGAAGAGTAGCCATAGGGAAAAAGAAGCAAGAAATCAGGATCAGTGGTGGAGGTTTCCAATAGACAATAGATATAAAAAAGGATATAGAGATTTTATATCCCCGTAAGAAAACAAATGAAGGTCGTAAGGAAATATGATTAATTACCTTATTCCAAGAAACCCAACATAGATGCGACCCTACGAAACCCAACATAGATGCGACCCTAAGTTACCTAGATCCTCATTCCTCAGTGATACCTGTCAGAGAAGCGGCCCTGACGGAGTCTATCTAATACCTACCTTACATTAGTAATAGATTATGTCATGACACGAAGTATCAGAACAAGAACGTTGGTACCTATTGAGTCATAAATTCATGCCCCACTCTATACCAGCCTAAATAAAGATAACTGTAAGAAAATTCGATGAAAAATTAACCTAAGTCAAAATCAGAAAACATTAAATGATAGACTACCTAGGAAAAAATTAAGGAGGATTTAAGAGATAGAAAAGAAAGAACCCGACCAGAGTCAAGAAGGGATAAGTAGTAGTACCTGTGAGAAACCTATAGATCAGGCAAATATTAGTAGGAGTCCACGTGAGCTCAAAAGAACAGACTTATGAGATGAGAAACTCTCAGATTTAACCAAAAAAAAGTACCAGTACAAACAGAAAGATCAGATGGTGAAGTTGTAACCTGTAAATAGAATAGAAAGCAGAGATCTATGAAGTAGCCAGAAGAATGAACCCTCATTAGACTCAGAAGCATGACTTAGAGCCAAGAGGTAGAATATGAAAACAGTAAAAAGGAAATAGAAAATAATAAGAGAATTCAATACGTATAGTGACACAGATAATGTATCTTGGAAACAGCAACATAAGTGAAGACCTCAGAGTGATTGATCAAGATTAAGAAACTATAAGGCATGGAATAGTCCATACAGCTTCCAGTAGTATGAATGATAATTCTTTCTTCCAGTAACCCTACTTCAGTAAGTATATAGACACTCAACCAGAAGTGGGAATCATGTGTATACCCCTCGACTTGGAGCTTAGCAAGGATTTGAATAAGTAAGGAAATGTGTGGGATATGATGGACGAATCCCGAAATAGCAAGATAGTTGAAAAGAAAAATAGATAAACTACAAGGAAGTAAAGGTTCAAAAGCGTAAGGAATTAAAGTAAGCAACGTATAGCAACGCAGAAGTAAGATACCCGACTTATACAAAGTTTCTCATAGCTTAGACACCCAACTTATTCAGGATTAATAAAAGTGTAGTATCCAAGCCAAAAATTGGTAGCGATGTCGTAACATGTATTAATATATGGAGTTTCCAAGGAAGTGCGGACTTAAGAGATCCAAGAAAATGAGATAAGAATGAAAGTCAAGTAACAGAACAAAATTTAGAAATGCAGAATAACAGTGAGAGTACGGTAGGAGTTAGAGAGCATGAGCCTTATGGAGGATCTTAGTATGAGGTAGTATGATTAATAGCCATAGGTAAATTATGACTAAAGCTGAAAGAGATAATTCAGATGGCTTTAGAAGTACCTTAGTCTGGGAGTTAACACCAGGTATGC
This sequence comes from Zanthoxylum bungeanum, assembly GCA_019454045.1. Taxonomy (NCBI): domain Eukaryota; kingdom Viridiplantae; phylum Streptophyta; class Magnoliopsida; order Sapindales; family Rutaceae; genus Zanthoxylum; species Zanthoxylum bungeanum. The sequence goes on along the minus strand of SKCR01040877.1, from coordinate 86,704 downwards.
AGATAAGAGAGTCGTAAGCTCATGGATAAGCAGCACGTGCAACCGCATCACGGGTAATTAGTGAGAACACCGCAATCAGAAAGTTGCAGGATAAGCCCCACCCTATCAGCCCTCGTTGGATAACAAAAATAAAGATGGACCTCGATATTCGCCATGAGATACTCCTAGAATCAAATGTACGTGTATTGAAAGGAGATCGAAACATAAAGCCTTTGAATACAATACAAGAGTAAAATGGAAGAGGAAAATAGCCCTAAGTAAACGATTTAAAAGAAAAGTTGTCTAGATGAAGCGATGAAGAGATAAAGTACTAGTTTAGTAGTGACGAGGATATAAAAGAATAACGTTAGACATGGCTAGAGACGTGTAGCTATGATATCCTTCCGGTAAGGAAATAAAGAATAGATCATAAAACTTCCAGGTATAGAAGAAGATCAGAAGAGAAGTCAAGAAGGTCAATAAGTCAAAGGTTTAGAATAGGAACTGTCAAGGTTCAGTGACAATAAGAGAGAATATTGAGTAAGCAATGACAGAAGGGCGTAACAATAAGATTTCTCAGTAATGAAATGAAACTAAAGTTCTATTACATCTTAGTTCACGTAATCAAGATAAAGTAACCAGCCATAGTTAATTCAACCAGACAGTTACAGGTATGGGTGGTTTGGTACATGTGTAGTATAGTATAAAAACGAAAAGAAAAGTTACTATAAGATTACATTTAGTACAAGGAGTGAGTTATCAAGCTATAATTTACGTAAACGGTCATTGGATAAGAATGAAATTTACAAATTTATGAATATCTGAATAATGACACCCAATAGAGAAAAACTATGGAAGAAATAAAGGGGGGAATGCCCCAGCATACCACCGGATATGGAGAACAAGATAGTGAAGAACACCGTAATCAAACTTGTGGTAGCAACAAAAATAAAGTACAGACAGAGTATGAACTGTAACTAGAACCAAATTTCCAGCATTAACATCGAGAAAGGGAATACAATTTAAGCAAAAGTATACATACAATTAAGCTTAGCTTAAGAATTTTGTTTCTAAATATTAGCCAAATGACGAAGATTACAAAGAATCTGTCTAGAATTAACCTTCTTAATACAAAAGCCATGCAGTAGATAACACTATTAGTAAGAGATACAAGAAGAATTTGACATTGTATTATGAAGTGCTAAGCCCCTTAGATAGTCAAAGATTTGAGAACTTGAAAGAATAGAACCCTTAAGCAGTTGAAGTTTAGTGAGAAAATAAAGAGTTAAATAGTTAAGTTATGAAGATGGATATGGTTGTGATGTGAAAGCAGAACTAAGGGAATATACAAGAGATTATTCTTTTATACACGTGCATCCGAGTGGAATCAGTTCATACAAAAGGCTTAACCATGAAAGAACGCTAATATTTCTAGAAAAGTTCGAAAGTACATGTTAGGAAGAACCAGATGGACACAAGTAAAGTTGATCATTGCTAAAAAGTGAAGAATAAAATTTCTGTAAAGCATAACAATAGTTGTAGTTTGACAATATTTTTAAGTACCCAGTAGAACTCTTACGAAACAAGAACAATGAATTGCCATTCAATCAAGAATTCAAGAGGTATCATGCATGAAACAAATATTAGGATAAGAAGAGGAGTAATGCATACTTATGAACTTTCGAAATAGAGTAAAGTATCAGTCCATACAGACAGAAATAGAGTACCTTCTAGGTTACAATACAATTGATGGAGCGAAGTAGAGAATGAGTATGTAGACGGTTATAAGTTGGTGACCTAAGAAATAGAATGTGAATTATGTAACTTGTGATAAGATATTCAATATCGAGAATTTCATATCTAGACAGACTCCAGGATTTCAGTTTTAAAGAGGATTCGAGGACGAATCCTATTTAAGGGGGGAATAATTTGTAACATCCGGTGAACCTGACGACTTGTACATTACCAGAGCCTAACTGTAATTAAAATTCAGAGGCATAATACTTTATATAAATCATGTTTGAGCAAGTACGTGCTCATAAAATGGCGTTTGGGACATTCAAAGTATTCCTTGAAATTGCGACACGGAACTTAGTTTGCGTCCCACCTCGAACAACTTTTAGTAATCGGGCCATAACGTTTTCATAAAATCTCTGATTTTTATGAACTTTATATCTCGGAAATCTGAGACTGAGAGTTACAACTTTTACGTTGGATATTTTTCCAAATTCGAAACAGAAACAGGTCAAAAATCACAAATTATGCGACTGCTACAGTAAATTCGAGATTAATCTAGAAAAATGATGAGATGGCACAATCATAACCACTCATTCCATCACAAAATCAGCCCCTCTTTGTCTATAAATAGCATACTATTCACTCATCTTCTCTCAAGCAAAAAACGTGGGTTATGGTTTCTAAAGGAGCTTAAATTTTTTTCCTCTTCATGGAAGATTTTGATGAAAGTGAATGAGTTCTTGAGATTACTTTGGTCAAGCAAGCCTCTAAATCCCTTTCCTTTCTTTATTTTTTTGTTTTGGGCAAGGAAACCAAAGCCTCATTTTGCACATAGCATGCCCTAGCCATTAGAATTGTTAGATTTAGGATTAATAAGTTGGTTACAAGTATTTTGAGAGTAGTATGATAGTATAAACATGTAAAGAGGTTCCTATGTGGATAAAAATGTTGAGGAAATTATGCTTTGTGAATTAATGATTCTTGTTGATGGTTTATGTTGGGTTGATGAGATGAGATGGAAATTGAGTAATATTGAAGTTAGAAAGTGCCTATGTGTTAGTCCTAGATTAAAGGTGTAAGGATTGCTTGAATATGGCATTAAAAAGTGGAAACTATGCCCTGAGAATGGCTTAGCGTCGCGATACGTGTAAAATAGAAGCCTTATTTCAGCTCTGATCTGGTTCGAGTCGTGACACGAAGAGTCCGGTGTCGCAACGTGATACAGAGCATGTCCTCTACCTGATTCTGTTTCATGCGCGTACATCGCGACGCGCCAGACCCAGCGTCGCGACGCAAGGCATAAATTTTTTTTTTCCTGTTTTATTTTCAACTTTAAAGGTTAGGGACAACCCTAGGGGTTTTATATCATATCATATATACTCATTATGACACGTTATAGGTATTATACATCATGAGACAATTATAGAGCAGTTGAATTAAGAAACTTAATTTAGTTCCAAAGCATATCCCCAGATTCATAGTCTAACCAAGTTACCAATTATAGATTCCAAATCTGTGAGTGGACACATTTCTTTTAAGTTGACTTTCATTATGTTATTGTTCATATCAGACTTACTTTTCGCTTTTAGGGCGTTAGCCAAGTTCACTATCAGTTATATTTTGTTTAGCATGTTTTGAGAAATGGTTTAGAAAAGAAATATTTTCAAAACATGAGTTTTATGTTTTCAAGGCATGAATGAAAAGCCCACCTCAGTATGTAACTTGATTCAGATATGGAATTGACGGAGAGCACATGTGCACATGTAGAGTACCGGAGGGACGACGATACGTAACACCCACAGATCCTAGTTCAAGACTAGGGATGGCAGATGCCCCTAGATCCTAGATTCAGATCTTATAGGTAGCATAGATCCGCATCCCTAGTTTTAGTTCAGTGGCTTGGGGGACAGCGATACGTAATTCCCCAAGACCACTAGTTTCAGGGACAGTTTGTAGCATGCTTTGAGGGACGGTGATACGTAATGCCCCAATGTCATAGATTTTCACTCCTGGCTCTAGTTAGGCGTATGAGGGGACGACGATATGTAACGCCCTCATGAGTCAGGTTTCATAGATAGATATCAGTTTTCAGAAACAGTTTTCAGATATAGTTTTCAGAGAAAAGTTTTATAGAAAGGAAAGTTTTCTAGAACATCAGTTTTATAAGAGACTTTCAGAAAAAGATAAGTTTTACTAAAGAGTTTTCAGACAATATTTTCAAAAAAAAAAAAAGTACAGAGTTTTCAGACAAGAAAAGAGTTTTCATATAAGAATGTTTCCTAGGAGGACTCTGGTTTTAGAACCAAGCATTTTCATAATAGTATTTCAGTTTTCATTTTAAATTGTCCACTCACGTAGATCGTTCAAACGGTCTAACCCCCTCACTCCCAATTTCTCTGTTTTGCAGGTATTCCCGGAGGACGAGCTCCAGAGGATGGATACTGATAGCAGTCACTATAGGGTTTGGTCCATCGGGTCGAGTCAGAATTCAGTTTAGACAGTGTCAGAGAATGGCATGTAGCATATAGTTAGTAAAGAATATGCATGTAAAGAGTTATAAGTGTTCATTACTAAAGTTGTAATGTATAGTGAATTTGAATATTTAGTTAAAAAGCATTATGGATTTATGATGTTAAGTTGGGCAACGGTCCCGTGCAAGATTTATGAGATGAGTTTCATAGTTAGAAATTCAGTGGCTCAGGGAGATAGTACATCATATTCTCTGCTGGTAACATCTCCTGGATCAGGGATGTTACACCGCCGATAATCTATAATCGATAAATTTTATTTGAATATAAGTTATGAGCTGTGTTTTCGATCAATGAATAAAATATCCAATGCATGAATACTTGAATCCGCTGAGTGACTAACATATAAGTGTGGCCTATGAATTTTTACAGGCTAAGGTTTGTAGTTACAAAAGTACGGGGGTGGAAATTTAAATTCTACTAAGTCACTGAAAACTCATTGTTTGATGTCTAACTTTGAAAATTCGATGTACTTAATTGGGAATGAATCAGGGATGAAATTTTAATTGAATGGATCTTAATGTGTCTATATTATGTCAATTTTTACGGATCTCATTTTCGATTTCAGAAACTCAAAAACTAAACTGAAGTTTAAGGGCTGTTCAGAAAAACAACAGGGTGTAGTGGCAGTAGGTCATCCTATTTCAAAAATTTGGTTTGACCTCATCTTAAGTCTAAAAATTTTGATTTTCGGATATATTACTCCCTTATATGTCTAGTTTATTCATAATTTTACGGATCTTGATTTCGATATAGAGAAATCAACTTATCAGCATATAATTTGAGGTTGTTCATATTACTCTGCTACCATACGTATTGCCTTAAGTTTCTAATTGACTTCTTCTAAATACATCCAATTCAGTCATAACCATCAGATTTCTTAGCACACAAAACACATATTAACATGCACAAATCTTGTTCAATTATTTGATTTTATTTGGTCCAATATTTCATCGAACACTTGGTGTATGAAATAAAATATATTTCCAATTTTCTAATCTTATGTTTCTCTTACCTTATCTAACATCACAATTGCACTTCTCACTATCCACAACTCTCATTAAAACAAGTATAACAACCTTCTTACTCCAAATATTTCTCAATACCAAATCGCCATTAACACCCACTAACACTGTTAATCTTACACACACCCTTACAATTCCATAAACTTTAATACATATTTCATTCCATAATACTTTCTTCTTCATATAACACCTACAACAATACATCATGTCCAACAAAAATATTAATCCAATTTGCCTTCCAAAAATAAAATTTTTGATTCTCTATAAATTTGAATTCAAAACATGATACTAGGTTACTAATGCTTAGATAGATACTCAAGCCTTCTTATTTCATGCAAATCATGCTCAAATGTAACAATGTTTCCCTAATAAGTTCATGAATTTCGAAATGGGGGGAGGGATAAACATACTTGATTTTCGAATTAGAAGAAAAAGAGAGTTTAGTACTTACCAATCTTGAGGTTTGCTTGAGAAATTCATCATTTCCAACTTGAATCTATGCCTTAGTCATGATCTTGGAAGCAAAAGTGAGATGTTATTGCCCTAAGAGAACAAATTTTTTTATCTTAAATGAGAGAGAATAATGTCCCTTTTATAATGGAAAGGGATTTTTTTACTTATTAAAAATTATTAAGCATCTAACATGTGACAAAATCTAGAGTCTTCTCGCAGTGAACAATACCAGCGGGAAGGAATTATATTTTGGACCTGTTTCTGCTCTGTATTTTGAAAATATTTCAACATGAAAGTTGTAGATATCGGTCTTAAATTTTCGACGATATAAAATTTACTGAAATTGGATATCCTATGAAAATGTTATGATTAAAATACTAAGCGTTATCTAGAATAGAGTAGAAAATAAATTTCGTATCGGAACTGCAAAAGATTTATCGAATGTCCGAAACGTAATTCCACAAGCACATATATGCTTGAGCATGATTTATATCATATATTATACCACCTACAATAAATTGGTCATCGGAATTACCGGGGCGTTACAATACCTTTCAAAATTACAAAAATATATTATATTGACAATTAATAATTGTCATGCATATGAGTGGTTTCGTAACAGAGAATCAACTGTTAAGAATCGAGATGTTAATAATTCTTGATAAACTTTCTTTGTCATCAAAGCTTGAAACATAATATGTATTTTAAATAGAGGTGGCAAAATTGATCAACGGGTTATGTTCGTATCATGTCAAATTCGTGTAACTTGATACATAAGATAAATTGGTAACTCAACCCGTTTACTACCAATTTTAATCAATTTATATAAATATCACTGTGGATCTGCTTAATATAAATTATTGTTGGATTTAGACATACTAGTATAGGGCCCGCACTTTGTATGGGTTGAACACATATTTCACTATAATTTCATATTATAACAAAATCTTAATAATATTTTAGGTATTAATCTTATCAATGATCTGGATCTAATTCGTTTTATAGTCTAAATGAGACAATTGGTATACTTACACTTAATATTTATAACTGACTTACTTGTCTATTATCAAACAATGTTTCTAATCACATTAGAGTTTCTTTCTCGTCTCTTTAATATCCTAAAATATTTTTAGAACAATTCTGGAATATTTTCGAAATAAAGTTAGTTTTGGGAGCGAGATAATATTCGAAAATAAGAGTTTATGTCTTGAAAAATAGGTCGGAATATTTTTAAGTGAAGCTTTATCTTATTGGAAAATATGTAATTTCGAGAACCGGTTACGCGATTCTTGTTTGTATTATTATATGTGGAAGGTTTGTTGTTTCAGCTTTAAAAATAGCAAACAAACTCCGATTGAGCTGATTCTTAAAACATTGGACTCTTTTTTCCAACATGAACAACTTTCATGTTGATCACTTTTGAAATTTGCATCAGAAGGGCATTCAAAATATAAATTTCTGAGAAAATCCCATAACAGAGACCTAGTAGCAATTTTGCGGGAGTTCAAATATAATTTCCAAAAACTTTTCTATAAATACCTCAAAGGTTCTTGAAATTACAGAAATGGCATAACCCCACAAATCCTCTCACCCGACCCCCAGTCCCCTAAAATTTGATTTTGTGAAACCCCGGTCATGTCGGCAACCAAACGGCCATTGCCGGCCGACATGACAAGTTAGAGAGGTGTGCCGGCCACCCCTCCATCTTATGGTGGTTGGTAGCAGCCCCAAAACACCGAAAACAGCGAGAAAGAGAGAGAATGTATGCGGGTATGGGTTTTACGATCCCGACTCATCGCTTCATTTGATGGCTCGAGCCACCCGTCAAATCGAAGCTCTCAGAGAGTACTACAAGTTGGCGGTGATAGTTTTTCCATTCCGTGCATGGTTGTTCGCGAATTGAGGATGGAAGAAATGGTGGACAATAACCACCGAATGAATAGTAGCTTCGATCAAAATTTCATCGATTCCAGCAAGTTTGTCGGATTGTTACGAGTCCGTATATGCCCTCGAAATCTTGATAAGTCCTCCCGGTAAAAATCTGTTAATTTCAAGTTTGTCATTATATGTTCGGATATTTCCAGTAGCTTCGTAGAGTAACGTAGTGCTATAAATTGAATTGTTTGAGCATGAGTATATTGAATGTATGTATTTGGTAGAATTCGAGTGAAAACGAAACTAATTGGATCGATCCGATAAATTATGCAAGTTTTCAGTAAAAGTGGATTTTGCGTGTATTGATGTGTTTTGATTATAATGATTGATATGCGATATATATGGTGATACAATAATGTTTAGATAAATTCAGGTAGGTTTGGAGGGTTCATAACCCTTCCGTAGAGTTTACGGAAATCTTTTCGGAGGATTTCTAAAAATACATAAACATGGGAATTAAGTTAACTGGAGGCATAAATTAGGTTGTAATGATGTTTTAAGATTAATGGAACTAAAAATATTGGAATCAGACTTGTTCTGGTTGTCTCAGAAAGATCCAGAATTTTATAATAGTTAAGTCGAAAATTTTGTAAAATCATGATTCTGACGGTGTTTTGCCATTTATTTTAACAGATTTGAATATGACCTGGATTGCTCGTGAAGTCAGGTAAGTAACCCATGCGATGAGTACTTGAATTTTTGATTTGTGTTTAAACGTATGTAGAGATGATTGAAATGTTTAAGATAAAATGAGGATAGTTAAGAGGTGGATTTGAGAACGGACTTCAAGATTATGTATAGTTAGGTTAATCGACCATTGCAAGTATGTATTTTTGTTATTAATATGATATGAAGTGAAATATTTGATGAGCTCATTGTCTATATGCATGTGTTTATGTACGTAAGTATTTGAACCTGTAATGGTATGTGTATGTAAATGAATATGTACATGTATAAGCATATGTACACGTATTCATATTTAGATATGATGATCAGATTTGTATAATTTGAGCATAAAGAAACAGTAAATAGAGTAATTTATGATTTCTAAATTTGTATTAGAACGTATAGATGTGCGTTATGTGAATAAATTTGATATTGACTAATGCATGTGATTTAGTTGTATAAAGATTGGGTTGGTATAAGCGAAGCCCTTCCTCAGTGATAAAGGTACGTGATTGATAGGATGCGTATATGAATGGATATGTTTATTTGGTAAGATATTGTATCAAATATTTTCATATAAGAATTCTGAAACGAAGTATGTTTGATTGATAAGTAAAAGATATGAGGACTCTTAAAGGGTATGGTATTTGAATTCGAAGTAATGTTGTAATATCCCGATTTTTTTCGGAGTAGTCTAGAAGATTTTTGAATTAAAATTTAGGTTTTGGAACTAGATGATGTTCGAGAATAAGAGCTCATGTGTTGAAAAATAGGATTGAATGTTTTAAAGTACAAATTCGTCGTGTTGGAAAACGTGTAGTTTTTCGATTCGGGCTCGTCGCTTCGTTTCACAGCCCGAGCCACCCGCCAAATCGAAGCTCTCGAAGCGTACTACAAGTTGGCGGTGATGATTTTTCCATGCACTGTTGTACGTAAAATGAGGGAGAAATTCTTTCGATTCTAGTGTGTTCATGGGATCGTTTGCGGTCTGTATATGCCCTCGAAATCTCGATAAGACCTCCAGGTAAGACTCGCTATTTTTAAGTTTTTAGTAAAATATTCGGATGTATCCAGTAGCTTCGTAGATTAGCATATCAATATAAATTAAATATTTTTTAGCATGAGCATATTGAATATGTGAACTTAGTAGAATCCGAGTGAAAACAGAACGAATTGGATCGATCCAATAGATTATGTAAATTTCTGATAAAAGTGGGTTTTCTGTGTATTGATGTGTTTTTTTATCGTAATGATGGATATGATTCATATATGATGATATGATAGTATTTAGATAAATCTGGGTAGGTTTCAGAGGGTTCAGGACCCTTCCGTAGTATTTGCGGAAACCTTTTCAGAAGATTTTCCAAAAATACATAAAAATGAGTATTTAAGTTAACCGGTGGCTTGGATTACTTTGTAATGATGTTTTAAGATTATTGAAACTGAAATCATTGAAATCGGACTTAATCTAATTTCCCCGAAAAGATTCGGAATTTTGTCATAGTTAAGTCGAGAATTTCGTAAGTTGTGATTCTGACGGTATTTCACTATTTGTTTTGGCAGACTTAACTAGGACATGGAGTGCTCGTGAAGTACGGTAAGTAACCCATGCGATAAGTACTTAATTGTTCAATTCGTGTTTTAAATATAAATATATATATATATATATATATATATGTAGATATGATTGAAATATTTAGGATAGTTAAGAGATGGATTTGAGAACGGACTTCGAGATCATGTATAGCTAAGTTAGTCGACCATCACAGGTATGGACTTTCGTTATTGCTATGATATGAAGCGAAATATTTAATGAGCTTGATGTCTATATGCATGTGTTTATGTACGTAAATGTATGAACATGTAATGGTGTATGTATATATATGTATATATATAAATGAACAAGTATATGTATAAGCATAGGTACACGTATTTATATATATGTGAAGGGAAGCTATGGCTGATTTAAGTATATAAGATCAGTAAGGGGAACAAGTTATGATTTCTGAATTCGTATTAGAATATGTATGTGCATGTTATTTGAATAAGTTTATTATTGACTCATACATACGAATTGTCTGTTTAGAGGTTGGATTTGTTAAGTGGGATAAGAAACGAGTATAAGCTAAGTTATTCCTGAATGGATATGTTTAAATGATGAGTTTTAGTCTAAGATGTTTCCAGATAGAAACTCGGAAACTACGTATGTCTCATCGATAAGGGAAAGATATAACATTTGAATTAGTAGTAATGTGTATATCCATATGTATGTATCGTGCGATAAGTTTGTGTTGCATGATATATGTGCATGTGTGTATGTTTGATTGGTTGATGATTTTATGGTGTAGTAGTCGAGCTAGTTAGGAATCCGTTCGGACAACATTCATCTCATACCTATTCTAAAATAGGTAATGAGTCTCGTACGAGCATTGTATGTGTAAGTTAGTCAAATGTATGTATTGTTTGGTTATGTGTTCTTTGATGTATTGGCTGTTATGTATGATTCATTGTCGGTTGCACGATGACTGTATGTATGTTTGAGTGTATCTGTTTGTGTAATGGAATCTATGTTATGTATGGACTGTGTATGCTATTGTAGAATGAATGAATGACTTGGAAACCGGTGTGAGTATAAGATGTCGTAAAGAGTATTTGCTAAGTTTGTTATTGTATGTACGTATATTATGAAAGAGACTTAAAATATCTGTGAGCTTCTGGTATTAGACATGTCTCTAAGTAAGAATTCTGAAATTGTATTTGTATGAATATATGAGAAGTGAGCTATGATATGTGGGAATGGATATAAATCACGAATGTGAAGTTATCGTAAGGTTATCAGAATTGAAGGAAGTTTGCATCAAATTGAAGAAAGTTTGTTTGACTTATCGAATTGATGATATTTCAAAGATGTTTATTTATAATAAAGTATAAAAAAATATGACTTCATGTTTCATATGATTGAAATGGATTCGATGTTAGATGATGTACTCTATGATATTCAAGTTTTGCTTTGTTTGCCTTGGAAGTTTGGCTATTAGATTGGCACTTATATAGATATAAAATTATGAGGATTTGGCACGTGTAAAGAATGAGGGATAAGAAATAAAGTTGATAATTTTGAATTCGTAATAACTTGATCATTTTGAAAAGCTTCTAATATGTTTGACTTGTATGTTCTGTTTATAGTATGAGCGTGGTTACTTACTGAGTTTTCATAACTCACACTAAACTAGTTTGCTAGTTTTGCAGGTTGGCTTCCACATTGGTCAACCACTTCAGCTTTGAGAGTCATGCTCGAGACATAAATTACCCAAGTTGCAGTCACCCTCGCAAGTGTCCTGGGAAAAGTTTAGATGTTTAGAGTCTATGATTAATATGTTATTTGTCGTGTTGAACATGCTGTTTTGTATTATTAAGTAAAAGTTTTGATTACATGTGATGTTGTGGGCACGCAGCCCTTAAATATTGCTTTTGATCTTGATGTGTTTTGTGTGGACCTGAGGTCATTTTGTATATGTGATGTCTTTATCAGGTCTCGTTTTGATGTTGGACTTTATTCCAGGTTGTTCAATTTTAGGATACATCATGTCCGATTTTCTATAAATTTGGAAGCTTATGGAGATTGGTAAATCCTATCTCCTGCCGGTAGCATCCTATTTCTGGCAGAGTGTTACAAATGTATATATTCATATATTTGGTATATATACATATGTGTATGAGTATTATGATGATAAAACAGTGTTTTTCATGTATGTCTGTGTATGAGAAATCATGCGATGAGTTTGTGTTACGTAATATGTGCGCATGTGTGTATGTTTAATTGGTTGATAATTTGGTGGTGTTGTAGCCGAGCAGGTTAAGAATCCGTTCGGATGACATTCATCTCATACCTATTCTAAAATAGGTAATGAGTCTCGTACGAGCATCGCTTGTGTAAACCAACGCATATGCATGTGTTGTTTGGGTTATGAGTTCTTTGATGTATTGACTGTTATGTATGCTTCATTGTCAGTTGCATGATGATTGTATGTATGTCTGAGTGTACGTGTGTGTATTATAGATTCTGTGATATGTATAGACTGTGTATGCTTACGTGAAATGAAAATGACTTGAAAACCGGTGTGAATATAAGATGTTACAAAGTGTGTGTGTTTGCTTAGTTTGTTATTGTATGTACATATATTGTGAAAGAGACTGAATATTTTTGTAAGCTTCTGGTACTAGACATGTCTCCAAGTAAGAATTATGAAATTGGATTTGTATGAATATAAGAGAAGTGAGCTATGATTTTTGAACTGATATGTATGAATGCATATGTCACAAATGTTAAGCTATCGTAAGGCTATCATAACAGAAAAAAGTTTGTTTTGAATTGAGGAAAGTTTGAATCGAATTAAAGAAAGTTTGTATGAATTACAGATTTGATGATATTTCAAATATGCTTATTCATGATAAAGTATAAAAATATAACTTCATGTTTCATATGATTGAAATGGATTCGATGTTAAATGACATACTCCGAGATATGTTCGAATTTACTTTGTATGTTTTGGATGTTAGACACACACACGCGCACACACATACACATACACATACATATAAATATGAGGATTGAGCATGTGTAAAGAATAAAGGATAATAAAAAGTTGATAAATCTGAACTCATAATAACTTGATAATCCTGAAAAGCTTCTGATATGCTTGACTTGTATGTTTTGTTTGTAATACGAGCGTTGTTACTTAGTGAGTTTTATAACTCACATCAAACTAGTTTACTAATTTTACAGGTTGACTACCAGATGGGTCAACCACTTCAGTTTTGGAAGCCATGCTCGAGATGCGGATCACCCAAGTTGCACTCACCCTCGCAAGTTGACCGGTGTAATCACACGCGTATAACGCAAGCGCACGTATCGTTCAAGTAGTATAAAAAGTATCGATCCCACGAGGACTTAAAACCTAAGCTATTAACTTATGAAGCCAAATTTTTACAAGTATCTAATGGATTGATTGTTTGATTGGGTAGTGACTTTAAAATTAAAACAAGTAAGAGAAATAGCGCGAAAGTAGATTGAGGGAAATTCAATATTAATAAACTATCCAGGGTTGTGAATCATTCCATTATCTTTTTAAAGATGAAGTGGTTATTTTATGTTTGTGTAATATATTGGTTTAGTAACCTGGAACACGAAAATCTGCAAAAGCCTCTGTCGATGGTCAGATGCAAATACCCAGTGTAACCTAATTAAATTATATGTCTATGTTAACCAAGTTACCTGAATTTATTAAGACTAAGTTCCAATTATGGCTATCCCCGCCCGACAGGTATATGTCTATCCTGTAAGGAAATCTATTAAATGGTTATCTATCCTCAAGGAAGATCGTGGGATATTAAGTGTAAGGCTGAAACCTAAAATTCATTTGTCAAGTTTATTTTAAGTTTACCCGATCAATCTTATTAGTGGCCAGTTAACAAGAAGCATTAAGCTTAAGACTTAATAAGTAAACCTTTATATTACCCAAACTATAAAATAACCCATTATAAACCGGTGATATTGGAATTCATCACAACCCCAGATAACGGGTTTAGATACGACACATATTTACGGCTAGTAAAAGCTTAAATAAAATAAAAGACATAAAGTAATTGCTGGAAAGTAAATGAGGAAAAGTAAAGGCGGAAAAGTAAATGCTGAAAAGTAAATGCTGGAAATTAAAAATGTAAAAGTACAATAAAAGAAAATGCTGGGGTTAAAAGATCCACTTTTATCACTACTATTTTAGATATCTCCCTTATTATAATATATTAACTTTGTGTGATTTTACCAACCAGCCATATAGGCGGTAACCTGATTAAGTCAAATTTATAATTAATTACCAACCTGCCATATATGCGGTATCCAAGCTTAGTCAGATTTAAAACCAATTTCAATAATTACCAACCGACCAATAAAGCGATATCCTCATTAAGTCAGGTTTTAAATAGTTTATATATTATAATTAAGGGAGATTAATCTAAATATTAGTAATAAAAGTTTTACCTTTTACCCCAGCAGGGGGAGTTACCTCCTCATTACTGAAAAGTAAAAACTGAAAAAGTAAAGAAAGAAAAGTATTGTGCGTAAAAGTAAATTGCAGAAAGTAAAAACTGAAAAGTAAAGAAAAGAAAGTGCAAATGCGGAAATTAATTACTGAAAGCTGTAAATAAACAAACAAGATACAATCTTCTTAGTATTCTTAAGGAATTACATAGAAGAAAGCATGAAATGAAATGGAAAATTCGGCCTGAATTTATAGGCGTCAATAAGCTACGCGCAACCCTTTGCGCGTCGCGACGCACCGTGAATTACGGCGACAAATCTGGATCGGCTGACACGTGTCTTAGCGGCATCGGTAGCTGACGTGGCGATGACATGGCGATATCGATTGTCGGCAGCATGTGATGGTGACACGTGGCACGACGCACGTTAACAGATTTCCTGAGATGTTGACACGTGGCAGGCGCACGTTAGCAAGGAACATTTTAGCAAATCTTCTCTGATTGTGACACGTGTCCCGGTGCACATTAGCAGATTTCGGCGCACATTAGCGGTTGTGATGCAAGTTGCGTGTCCCGATGCGCCAAATGACAGTTTTGCCTTTTTTGTCCATTTTTCACTGTTTTGGCCCCGAATCATCTCTAGAGAGTCCCGAAACCTTATTTATCTACAAAATAATACAAAACACATCAAAATATTCACAAGACTCAAGAAACTATACAAAATATTAGGTCAAATGAGTGGGAAATAGTGATACATTTACCACTCATCACAAGTATCCTAGGAAAAGTATTAGAGGTTTAGGATCTAAGATTATTATGTTATACATCGTGCTGAGCACACTGTTTTTTATTTATTAAGTAAAAAATTTTATTGCATATGATGTTATGAGCACGGAGCCCTTAATTGCTAATTTTAAGCTTGATGTGTTTTGTGTGGACCTGAGGTCCTTTTGTATATTTGATGTCTTCTGAGGCTTATTTTTTATCCTGGACTATGATCCAGGTTGTCCAATTTTAGGATACATCATGTTCGTTTTTCTGTAAATTTGGAGGCTTATGGAGATGGGTTAATCATGTCTCCTACCGGTAGCATCATGTCTCTGGCGGGGTGTTACAGTCTTACTCTCTCATTTGAAAATACATTCCTAATTATAAGTAATTTTAAAAATATTTAATTTTCTTTCGAATTAATTCCAATAGAATTTAATGTGATTTATTCAATTTATGCTTAAATTTTCTTATCGAACTTGAAATCTTGACTGTCACTGTGCAAGAACTAATAATCAAAGCCTGCATTATCAAGAAAAACAAATAATAAAAAAATCATGAAAAAACTTATATAAATAATTCAAAGTGAAATAACAAATAACAATATATCCAAAAACTAAAAAATTGACTAGTTTTTATGGATGAATGCTATTTATATCTCTTATTTTAGTAGGAAATTATGTTTTAATATTGTAAAAGGTTTTTTTTTTTTAATTTTTTAATTTACTAATAAAAAATTAATTGTAAAGATTAGGTATCACATAATTTTTTTATTTTATAATAGGTAATAAAAAAATTAATTATAAAGATTAGGTACCACTTATGTATTTTTATTTTAATGAGACTTTTTTTTATAATTTAATAATAAGAAATTACATTTTTAATTAATTAAATTAATATGTTTCTTATTTTAATATGAGATTATGTTTTTATATTGTAATAGGTTTCTTATTTTAATTATATAATTTAATAAGACAAAATTATGAAAATATTTTAATAGTATAATTTAATAATAAATATGAGATTTTATTTTTATATCGCAATAAGTTTATTATTTTAATAATTTATTATTTTGATTTTATAATTTTAAAATAAAAAATTACTTTTAGAGATATTTTAATTTTATAATTTAATAATAAAAAATTATTGTAGAGATTAGGTGGCACGTATTAAATTAATAGATTTCTTATTTTAATAGGAGATTATGTTTTTATTTTATTATAGGTTTCTAATTTTAATTTTTAATAATAAAACTAATTTTAGAGATAGTGAACTGTCACGTGACGCGATAGGGAGACTTAAAAATATTTAACTTATATATATATAATTCAACATAGGATAGTCAATTATCAATGTAAAGATGATATAAACTTTGAAAGATGAAGTTTATGTTTCGATTAAATGATCTACGCTGACGTATCAGAGATCGACCTGTTTCTTGGATGAACAAAAGACGAAAAGACATGTTTTTTGGATGAAAAATTATATAATTTAAACGAAGAGACATGTTTCTTGCATGAAAAGTAATATATTTTTGAAGGCTCAACTGTATAATTCATCTATATATGTGTGTCATATTTGGACAAAATAAAAATATACACAAGTTAAAAAAACACTTCCTGTTTTAATCTTTTTTTCAAAAATTCTCAAACAAGTATTCAAGTAGTGTTGATTTGTATGCTTGAATTGTTTGATTGTATCCTAGATATAATTGATTCAATCCCTATCAATACAAAGTTGGGTAAATATTATTATAAGAAAGTGTTATATACGCCTCCAAACTAGACTTCACTACATAATCTACACCAACATAAATTGCACATATGCAATACAAATCCTGACTAAAATGATAAAGATAAAATTAACTAAATATTTTATAACATCAAAATCCATGTAACAAAAGTTTAAATTTAAAAAAGAAAAAAGACACATTGAAATTAAAACGGTAAAATTCATAATTTCAAAATACCATCAAAATCCATTAAAAATAGTACACCACCAAAATTTAAGTCTACCTAAAATTCAACAAAATAGAATACCATAAAAAAAAAATACACATAATCGTATCATAAACGGGTTGGTGAGTAAAAGACTTGAAACTCAAACCCGGCATAATTATTATTCGGGTTGACACATGCCCGATCTATTTAATAAAAATGAAAATTTTAACCACTCATACCTATTTATTCATATCCGGTTCGTGCTTGGTTAATAGGTCATGTCATATTCTACTAACTCAAATTACAACAAGGTGGGTCTCGTGTAATTTAATGGATTTGAACTAAAGAGAATTAGTTGATACACGTGGCATTACCAACTTTAAGAAAAAAAATTGGTTCAAATTATGATTTAGACAGACCAAAGAGAATCATGAGCTGGAAATTAGATAAAATAGCAATGCTTGAAAGGTGCGAGAGGTATTGGAAAGTTAGTAAAAAGTTATAAAGTCACAACAATCATTTGCAATTTTTGACCCTTATGAGTTCTGAAATAATGCCTTGTTGATTACACAGCATTACAAATTTGTTTAACCAGAAAATAAAAGATTGAAAAGGTGATCTATAAATATCTTCTAGAAGGAATGATGACATGATTTATTTTCTTTGCCTTCTTGAATGAATGATTTTTCTCTTTGACGGCTCTTCAAAGAATCATTAATTTGAGTAACTTTTTCTCATTTGCTAGTGTTTCACTTTTGTGGGTTCTTGGCATAGTTAGAAAGGTAAGAGGTAATTGCAATCAATTCCTAAGCGAAAATGATAAGTAGCTAGAGAATAGATAAAAAAAAAAAAAAAAAAAAAAAAAAAAAAGGGTTATAACTCGTCCCAAGATGCATCATTGATAAAGGGGAATAAGGCGAAAATATGTTAGTCGTGTTGCGGAATTAAGTGCTATTAAACGAAATCAACATGTATCAAGAATAACAATGAAATCAATCATGCCAATATTACATCATAAACCCTAAACCTTAAAGAATAAGAAAAACCTGGAAAACGATGAATATTTGTAGTTCAAGTCGAGTTGCCTCTGTCCTTAAGAACTTATTAGCTCCGCATCGGTGCTCTACGGTTTGGTGGCTAACGTCCTCCCATGATTACTTGGATTTCTCTTGTTCAATGGGGCACTCCTTAACAAGATCTTGAACTGAGACAATGGTGGGAACTCTCTCTTGACTCTAAAACAAAATGTATGAGACTTTAATTTTCTTGGATTGTTAGAATGAACATGAAGGCTCCTATAAATAGGCATAGGAAAGGTTAGGGGTGGGCAAAAAAACCGACCGAACCGAACCAAACCGCAAACCGAACCAAACCGGACCGAATTTACGGTTTTTTTTCTAACCGTTCGGTTTGCGGTTCGGATTGGCCCACCCCAAACGGTTTACGGTTCGGTTCAGATGCTAAACCGAACCACACCTGTTAAACCGAACCGAACCGTTATAATTAAAAAAAATTATATATTTTTATAAAAAGATTTGCATTTTTCTTTTAATTTTACTTTATGTTTTTTTTATTAGTATGTTAATACTTTTATTCTTAATTTTTTTGTTAATATATTTTTTTGTTAATACTTTTATTCTTAAATTTATTTGTTAATAATTTTATTCTTAAATTTTTTGTTTTATGGTTTATTCTTGAAAGTAAGATGTTGGATTTGTCTGTTAATTAGAATGATGGTAACATCATTATTCGAGGTAATTTTAAAAAATACAAGAATTAATTGTGCCTCATTTTTCAATCCTCTATTGAGTGCATGTGTTCTCTGGAGTCACAGCTTACACCGTAGCACTTCATACTATTTGTTCGCTAGACTAGTTTTTTTTTGTCTTCACTTAAGTGGATAGATTTTTTTTTAAGTAGAATAATCCGTAAACCGAACCGAACCAATCCGTAAACCGCTGGTTTAAAATTTTTTCAATCCGAAGCAAACCGTTATTTAATGGTTTGGTTTGAGAGGTAAAAAAACTGGATCGTAAAATATAGTTTGGTTCGATTTTTTGCAAAAACCGAACCAAACCGAACCACGCCCACCCCTAGGAAAGGTGCCTTAAAGGCACCTTTTGGTTTGGGGTGTGACCCTCCTAAGGATTATACCCCTTCCATGTACCATTTGGAGCCTAGAACTGTGTTCTTTTATTTTAGAGGACATGTCCCTACATGTTTGTACCCTTCCCATAAGGCACCACCCAAGGGACATGACCCTCCTTCATCCAAAATCTATATTTAGAGAATTTACAACAAGACGTAGATCTCGAGTTCGATTCCCACATATATCAATAGTGAATCCATGGATTGTCGTGCCATTTTTCTCAAAATTTTATCGGTCGATTAGATAGGTACATTACAAGAAAATGAACCTTTAACATCCAAACCTCTAGCTAAAGGGTCGATACTAAAATATTTAAATTCAACGCTAAAGGGTTGACACTTTAGCGTCGAAAGAGTTCTTCGACAAACAATTTTTTCGACACTAAATGTGAAATCTTTTAGCGTCGAATCCTAATTTCGACGCTAAAATGTAGATATTTAGTGTCAAAATTTAAATTCGACGCTAAATATCAAAATTTTAAATATAATTTTAGAATGCATGAGTTTTTTTAAATATTAAAAAATAAAAAATTATATCATTTAGCGTCGAACAATTTAATTCGACGCTAAATTATATACCTTTAGCGTCGAATTTTAATTTCGACGCTAAAAAATAAATTTTCAATTTTCAATTTCCCGCCTTCTAAAATTTATCGACGTACCACAACTGTTGATCCGTCAGATTGAGTTTTTTATCGTACCCAAAAAAATAAGTATTTGAACCTACTATTTTTCTGTCCACGCCCAATTTCTTAATAAACTCATAATGTAATTTAAAAAATAGAAAATCCAAAAATACCCTAATATTATTTACAACTACCATCAATGAGTCATTATTGGAAGGTGATTAGGCTTATCTTAAAACTGTTCATCTTTTGTGGTTCTAAAGTTCATCTTGAGAAAATCTAAATTTACAGCTTGAAATGGATAAATATTAAACGTAACTCAATATTGATTAAAAATGGATATGTTCAATTTAAAAGTGGGTGGAATGTAAATTACAAATGATTAAATTGGATTTAATTGTCAGTTAAAGATACGGTTAGTAAGAAATGCATATACGTGACTAAGGTTCCCTTTATTATAACTTTTTAAATAAACCTTTTTCAAGTAAAGTTTTTATTAGTAAAGATTTTATAAGTAGAGCTTTTGATTAAAATAAAATGAAGTGTTTGGTTGTAAATAAGAGTTTTTATTAAAAAATATAAAATTATGTTATTGGATAAGTTTTTTTTTTTTAAGTTGTGTTATAAAAGAAATGGAATAATATTGCTAAATTAAATAAGGGTATTATAGACTATTTAATCCTTTAAAAAAACTATTTTGTCTCTACTCCCAATTTCGGGCTTTTGCTAGTAAAGGCAAAATAAATTTTTTAATCCTCAAAAGCTCTACTTAAAATGAAACCAAATATCACCAAAAATTTTTAAAAGAGCTTTTGGGATTAAAATATTTAATTTACCTCTATTACAAGCTATATCAAACAGGCATTAATTCTTCCATCTATTTATTCCAAAAAGAAATCATCAACAAGTTTATAAATTTTAGCGAAAATATATATCACCACTAAGTTTTTTTTTGATAATAACACTGCAGCACATAAATTTTCTATTTAGTATCAACCAGCCACTTTTCAGTTATAGCATTAAGAGTATGATGACGTCAAAACAATAATTTTTTCAAATCGCCTAATATAACGACTCTCTTTAATATAAAATAGAAATGTTAGGTGTTTCGGTGATATTGTCAGAATTCTTTGGTGGTCAATAGATAATCTCCAAAAACAAATTCACAATTATAATATATTATATAATATGACAAATATGATCAGTTGCATCCATATTATTTTTGCTTATATATGATGTCCATCTCACCTATTCATTCTTACCGTTACATATTCACATTCACAATTGAAGTTGGTCCAATAACTAACCTTATTATACTTGAGCTCGACATCAACAAAATACATGAGAAAATCATATGATTTAGTTTCTCTATTCATTAGTTATGTTAATAAGTTCAAAATTGAAGTATATTGGCTATTGCAACTTGCATGTGTATGTATGTGCACATTAGATTCCCTCATTTATTACCTTTTGACAGTATTTTTATATTTGTAACAATGTTCTCATATTACTTTATATTGGAAACTAAAAGACACTCCCTTAAGAAAATAGAAATGTCACTAAATATTAATTCTAGAGTTGAGAACAAGTGATTTTGATTTCAAATTTAAGAGAAACTTAGAAGATGAATTTGAACAGATATCTTCTTGAAGTCACTAGTTTCTTCGATGAAAATTTCTCAAAAAGTAAATGCTCTATAGTTTCGCTACCTTGTTGATACAAAATCATATTGATTATCTTTACACCACCAAAAAATTATGACAATGTCACTGCACAACCTAATCTTTCTATATTGTATTAAGGAGTCACTATAACATTAAATAATATCAGGGACAAAATAGTTTTCTTATATATTTTTAATGGATTCTGACGACGTTAATGGAAAACTAACTAATTAATACTAAATAGAAAACCTTGATGATAATATAAATTTTCTCTGAGACCTATATGTCTCGTACATAAATTTACGGACATTTAGCGTCGAATATTTCAACGCTAAAGGTGATATAATATTTAAAAATATATATTATTTTATTACCTTTAGCGTCGAATATTTCGACGCTAAAAGAGTATAAGAAAATTATTATTACAAATTAATTTCAAACTAATTTCATTACAAAAGTAATTAAATTTTTTTAAAAAAATAATTACGAATTTGTTACTAAAAAATTATTATAATGATATTTTTATTGATATAAAAATAAAATTACAAAATTTATCACAAAAATATATAAAATAATAAACAAAATGATAAAATATAATTTTATATATATTTTCTCC
The DNA here is from genome assembly GCA_019454045.1 of Zanthoxylum bungeanum. Lineage (NCBI taxonomy): Eukaryota > Viridiplantae > Streptophyta > Magnoliopsida > Sapindales > Rutaceae > Zanthoxylum > Zanthoxylum bungeanum. The sequence goes on along the minus strand of SKCR01040877.1, from coordinate 64,580 downwards.
ATCTTCACTTTCATATTTTTCATCTTTGCTTTCATTTATTTTTCATTTTCTTCACTATCTTCATTTTCACCATTTCTTCATCTTTATTTCCCCCTACAAAAAAAAAAAAAATACAAAAAAATAGATGTTAATATAAAATACAAAAAATCAAACACACTTAAGGAAAAAAGAATTGTAGAGAGGAAATAAGAGTATGAGAGAAAGAAAGTGACAATATGAGAAATGAAAGAGCAAATGAATTTATAGAAAAAAATAACATTTAACGATGAAATAGGCTTTTGTCGCTAAATGTCCTCAAATATCGTGAATTATTTCCGCCAAAATTTTGATATTTAGCATCGAAATTTTTGACTTTTAAAATCGAAAATTCGTCGCTGAATGTCAAAAATTTAAATCTAATTGTATTGGGGGATAAATTGAAATTTTAGAAAACGGTAATTAGAAAAATTTAAATTTACCATTTAGCGTCGAAATATTTGACTTTTACCATCGAAATTTCGTCTCTAAATGTCAAAAATTAAAATATAATTTTATTAGGGGATAAATTCAAATTTTAGAAAGCGGGGATTCGAAAAATTTAAATTTACCCTTTAGCATCGAAATATTTGACTTTTAGCGATACTTTTAGCGTCGAAAATTCGTCGCTAAATGTCAAATATTTAAATATAATTTTATTAAGTGATAAATTCAAATTTTAGAAGGGGGAATTCGAAAAATTTTAAAATTAACCTTTAGCGTCTAAATTTACATTTGACGCTAACGGGTGGACCATCTAGTGTCCAAAAAAATTTAATAACGGTTTGACGCTAAAAGGTGGACGCTTTAGCGTCGAATTTAAATTTCGACGCCAAAATGTAACACTTTAGCGTCGAATCTGATTTTGACGATAAATTATCCACCCTTTATAAGAACAATCAAAAACTAACCAAAAAGGACGAAGTAATTTCATATTGCCCTCTTCTCGATTTCTCGATCAAAGAAAAGTGAGAACATCATAAAAATACTTAAAATAAAAATAAAAAAATAAAAAACTACTAAAGAAATCGACTAAATAACGGATCATGGGGGGTCGGTATTGATCCGTTATTTTTAAAAATCTGTCTACACAACGATCAAAATCTTATCCATCCAATTTTTCATTATTTATTAATAATAAACCTCGAAACTCTTAAGTTTATGAACATTTAATCTTATTTTTTAAAATTTTATTTCTCTTTAATCTTTTTTTCGACAAATCTAAAGTTTGACCAATTTTTTTTTTCTTTATCTTTTTTTCCCTTGTGTACAAAATAAAATTTGATTTAATATATATTGGGATGAAGTTATGCAATTTTTGTGAGAACAATTTTAATTGATGTGCATTCATATTTCACTACAAGAATTAGACCATTTAGCGTCGAATTATTTCGACGCCATAAGTGACTATTTCGACGCCAATTATATTTAGCGTCGAAAAAATTAGACGCAAACAATGGACGATAAAATGTCGACGAAACCATTTTTAGCGTCGAAATAAATAACTGCGACGCTAAAAAACAGTATTCTGCGTCCAAGTTATTTCGACGCTAAAGTAAATTGTTCGACGCTATATTTTATATTTGGCGACGAAATATATCGACGCAAAATTCTCACTTTTAGCGTCGAAATGTGTCGACGCTAAAGTATATTAAAAAAGTATTATATGTAAGCTTACAGCGACCATTGTTGTTACTAATATAGCGTCGAAATTGTTCGACGCTAAAATGACTTTTAGCGTCGAAACTTGTCGAGGCTAACGTATATTAAAAAAGTATTATATGTACGCTTACAGCGGCCATTTTTGATACTATTAGCGTCGAAATATTCGACGCTAAAAGTAAAAAATTTATTTTTTTAAAAAATTAGTAATTTACTTATTTTTTGGTCTAAAATATTTAATTTTAATGAAAAAAAATGTAATTAATGACGAAATATTATATTGAAATTTGTTTTAGAAAAAAGAAATATTATATTAAATTTTTTTGTTCAAAATGTTTATACAAAACCAAATATAAAATTATTGCTACTGTGATGGAGGGACGCCCGAGCCCGATGCACCATAACTCATTGAGGCCTCGAACATCTGACGGAAAGCCAGCAGTTGCTGTTCCAACTGCTCCATCTTCTTCTCGTGGTCCACCGTGACCTGTTGTAGCTTCTCCTTAGTCTGTGCAGCTCGTCTCGGTGATGGCTAACTCGTCTCGAAGAGATACATTGTCCGAATTACCACTATTGCGTGCAGATGACGTTGGCTTCTTACGAGTGCCAAGACCAACGTTGTAAGCTGTCTGATTCTTGAAAACCAATTGCGACAGCTGCTCATCTGGTATGGGGTCGGTCCCTGTCTCCTGAGTTTGATGTTGGAGTTCCATCATTTCGTTCTGTTTCAAAAAATAAGTTAATATTAGAATTTGAGAAAAAAATTTAACATATATAATATTAATTATTTTATTTTAAAAACTGAAACTTACATAGCAGCGTTCGGCTTCTTCATTTATCCATTTCTTCTTGTCATTGTAATGCGTCACACGGAAAAAATCTGGAAATGATTGCACCTCACCTGTGTTACTCTGTTATAAACATAAAATAAATTCAATATTATTCCAGATAGTAAAAACAATTAACTGTTAAATTTTACGTTAGGATATATTTACCTCAGAATGTTCGGCACGATGTTGGATAAATGGCTTCGAACCTGCACGGTGGTTAAAACCGCAAGTGACTTCGATTTTCCGCATTTGCGTGACATTTATCCTGTATTCACCAACACTGTAAGTACCGAAAACAAAGACAATTATAAATTTCTGTTTATTTCAAAATTTACCTCGTGTTTTTTGCTAGACCAAAGCTCACATAAGAATGTCCAATCTTGTTCCTCTATAAAATCAGGCTTGTGTTGTGGAGCATTTGAAGGTCCATGTTCGTCGAATATTGGTTTCAGGACTTTTGTTCTATAATCTTTATAACTTTTCCCCATGTGGTAGTCAATATATTGTTGGACATTCACTTGGGTCAGATCGAACTCGAACCATTCCTACATGAAAATTCGAGTAAAAAAAAATAAGTATCAAATAAAAATTTAAATAACAAACAATATCGAAAACTTACAAGTAGCGAAGGGAATAGCTGGTTCATTTTTGTCTCCCACGGTATCTTTCTCCAAGATACGTAGTTTTGGGGAGCTTCATATCGAGCTGTAGCTCCTATGGCTGTATTAAACGCTGAATTATGTTGTCCGACTTGAGTGTGTCCATCATCTGATATCTGTATCGAATACGGCCGTGAGCCTTAACGTACTTAGCCAACCCCAGGCCACGGGTGCGTCCTCGACCCTTCACTGTACTGGACTCACCTGTGCTAGCAGAGAAATCACCAGGGCCAGTTGCCCTTGTTGATGTAGATGGAGTCGCGGTAGCCCGTTTGCGATTGCCCGGTGCCATCTGCAAAACCCGTCGCATTAGCGTCATCAAATTCCAAAGTTCTTATACATATACATACATATCCATACAAGTCAATACAACTTAACAAAAGCGCTTATCACATCGAATGCTCACTTTCGTAATTTCGAATTCCAAAACACATACAAACATTCCAAAACACATACTATATATACTATATGAACTTTCGAATTCCAAAACACATACAAACATTCCAAAACACATACTATATATACTATGAACTTTCGAATTCCAAAACACATACAAACATTCCAAAACACATACTATACTATACGAAGTTTCGAATTCAAAACACATACTGTACTAAATGGACGACGAAGTTAAACGGAAAACCATCGGGGGCTGCCTGTTCTGCCCAGAATTCTGGGCAGAACACAGCAGCTGTTCTGCCCAGAATTCTGGGCAGAACAGCTGCTGTGTTCGCCAGAATTGAACAGCTGCTGTGTTCTGCCCAGAATCTGGGCAGAACAGGCTGCTGTTCTGCCCAGAATTCTGCCGTCCCCGTCCCTTTAATTCGTCGATCATCATCCTTCATTCAATATCATATTCGTCCCTCTAATTTCGACAAAATCATCATCAACCATCAACAATAATCATCAACAAAATCATCAACATCATCAAGAAATCATCACAATCATTGTCATCAACAACCATCAACAACAAGCATCATCAAAAACAATAATCATCATCATCATCATCAACAGCATCATCAACAATAATCATCATCATTCATCATCAACAATAATCATCATCATTCATCATCATCAACATTCATCATCATCAAGCATCAAATAAAAATCAAAAAGTGAGACTCACCTTAAATTTGTTGCTTGCAATGAGTATAAGCCGAGAATTGCAGGAGAAATGCAAGGTTGGGCGAATTTGGGTCGTTTGCGCAGAAGAGAAGAGGTCTCTGGTTTTAGGGATTTGGACGACATTTAGCGTCGAATTTACAGTCTTTTAGCGTCGAATTTTTCGACGCTAATAATTAGGCGGTCAATTAAAATTTAGGGTTATTTTCCCGGGAAATTAAATTTTTCATATTTAGCGTCGAATAACAACATTCGACGCTAATATCACCTTTAGCGTCGAAATAAATTCATTTTAGCGTCCACAATTTCGACGCTAAAAAATTGGCGGTTTATTAAAAATTTTGGGTTTTTTCCGGGAAATTTAAGACATATAGCGTCGAAGAATTGCGACGCCAAATGTAAACAATTTCGACGCTAAATGTGTATCATTAAAAATATAATAATTTCGCGACGCCAAATGTAAACATTTTCGACGCTAAATGTGTATCATTAAAAATAATAATTGAAAACAAATATATCATAGTTATACTATTAATCATTACGTTAATATTTCAATCATATCTAAAGCGTAATTAAAATCAACAACCATACATTAATCCATATAAATTATTCATCCATTACAAAATACTGTAACTTCATAATTAATCACTATTATCGTCGGTATTTGAGGATTCGTGACTGGAATCGAAGTCATCTTCAGTGTCAAATTGTTCTTCACTTGCTAGCTACTTCAACGCTCACTTCAGAATGAGGAATTAGCTCAACGTCTGTACTAGCTCGAGTTAATGTGATATTTTCAGGAACGTTGACAGTTGGTCCAACAATATCTGTTCAGGAACTTCAAAATTGCCTGAGACTTCTTGTGTTTCATCTGATATGTCAACTCTATCTTTCTCCTGCGTGTCCCAAATGGCCCTATGTTGTAACTTTTCTACCACCATCCATCCAGTTCCTAACTTAGGATCAGGTATATATATCACTGAACGTGCTTGGGTACAAAAAATGTATGGATCATTCTTGTACCAACAACGTTGAACATTAATTGACGTGAGATGATTACTAACTTGAATTCTCCTCTTTCTGGCATTAGTGTCAAACCACTTACATTGGAATAGCACAGTATGTCGTCTGGGTCGATATATGAACTCAATGACCGATTGCAATACGCCGTAGAAGTCAATTACATCTGAGCCGTGTTCTCCTTGGACTACAATTCCAGAATTTTGAGTCACATGATTAACATCTCGCTGTTCGGTATGAAATCTAACTCCGTTGACAATACATCCACTGTACTCATACGCCTGCATTTGAGGCCCATAAGCCAAAGAAACCAACGAGGATTGCGAGTCCAATTGACCATTTTCCACTTGATTAATAATCTGACAATGAAATATATGTGTTAATATAACAAACTGAAATGTCTAATGTTAGGATCAAAATAAATATAAAATATTATAACTTACAGTTGTCTCAAACCATTTAGGAAATTCTTTTTTGTGGGTTTCATCAACATTATGGTCACCAGCAATTTGTAGCATTGTTAGATGTTGCCTACAATAAATTATCACGGTTAATGTATGGAAAAAATTCAGTAATGATGCACCAGAAAAACTTACATTAAATACGGTTGCACTTCATCACAATTACTCAATATAAACCAATGCGCACGTTGAACTTCCTGACGGGTTAGTAATTTGACACCTACTGCCCCAAATGGTCTGTAATTTTGACGGAACACTGTGATCTCTTGGCTATTACTTGCATCTCCATCATAATTTCGTGGCCGACGATTGAAATGAGTTTCAATATTCTGCATGTACATCGAACAAAATGTTATTGCTTCATTTATTATAACAGCTTCAGCTATTGAACCTTCAGGTCGTGCCTTGTTTTTGACATATTGTTTGTAATCTCCCAAAGCTCTGCAGATATGACAACAAGTTTGCATTAACACTAAATTCTATGCACAAAAAACGGTTACAAATTTTCTTATATAAAACTGTATATAAATATATATATATATATAATACCTCTCAATGGGATACATCCATCTGTAATGGACAGGACCTCCCTTTCTAGCTTCATCCGGTAAATGCACAGCCAGATGTACCATGACATCAAAGAAAGCGGGTGGCAAAATTCGCTCCAGCTTGCATAGGATTATCACGATTCCTTGCTCAAGGTCGTCAATAACAGATGTGCTTAATGTCCTCTGACACAATTGTTTAAAGAAGCCACATAGATCAAGTACGGCGTCACATACATTCGGGGGGAGATAAGGTCGAATGCCAACAGGAAGGAGAATCTCGAGCAGCACATGACAATCGTGACTCTTTAATCCCGTTATTGTATCATCTCTGACCCAACGCCCAATATTGGATGCATAATTATCAGGGAATTTAACCATTTTCAGCCAATCACAGAATGATTTTCTCTCCGATTGATTGAGCACATAACTAGCAGGAGGCTTAAAAAACCTCGAGAGGAGTCTTGTAAATGCAATTCACTGCGAATTCTAAGATCTTGTAGGTCCAATCTAGCATTTACAGTGTCTTTTGTCTTACCCGGAATATTGAATAGTGTACCCACTAAACTCTCACAAATATTTTTCTCTATATGCATTACATCCAAATTATGTCGCAAACTCAGAGTCCCCCAATATTCTAACTCAAAGAAAATACTTTTTCCTGTCCAATTCAACTCTTCAGGTAACCGTTTTCGATTTTTATCTCTATTATTAGGATGTTTACCTGGTGTGCTGTCTTTCAGATGTTGATGTTGGCAAAGTATGTCAAATGCAGACAATCGATTGGGCTTACTCTGAGGTTCATGTTGCCCGTTAAATAATTTACTCCTCCGCCAAGGATGACTCGACTCAAGAAATCTCCTGTGGCCCGTGTATCCGATTTTATTCCGTAATCGTTGCGAAGGTGTATGATCCGCACAAACTGGACATGCCATGTATCCCTTAGTGCTCCATCCAGATAATGAACCATAGGCTGGAAAATCATTAATGGTCCATAATAATGCGGCATGCATCTGAAAATACTGCTCTGAAGCTGCATCATAGGTATGCACACCCACATTCCATAATGTTTGTAACTCCTCGATCAATGGTCTCAAGTAAATATTTATATCTTTACCAGGTGAACGTGGACCAGGGATAAGCAATGACATAAACATGAACGGATCCTTCATACATTTCCATGGAGGTAAGTTATATGGAATGACAATAACGGGCCAGATGCTATAAGAGTTGTACATATTCCCAAATGGGTTAAACCATCAGAGGCAATACCTAACCTGACATTACGGGGGTCCTCAGCGAAACGAGGGTACATGTCATCAAATTCCTTCCATTCGGTTCCGTCCGCAGGATGTCTAAGTATGCCCTCCGCACCGATCCTCTTTTCATGATGCCACATCATATCAGTCGCTGTGTGTCGTGACATGAACAATCTCTGCAGCCTGGGCGTTAAAGGGAAATATCGCAATATCTTTTGAGGCACTTTCTTCCCCATACCACGGACTTTGTACCGACTTTCACCACATATCGGACAATGTTCAAGTGATTCATACTCGGCACGAAATAATACACAATCAAACTTACAAGCATGAATGGATTCATACCCCATTCCCAGATCACGCAACATTTTCTTTGCCTCGTAGTACGACTTAGGCAATTCGCTTCCAACCGGTAACATTTGGGCCAGTAACTCTAACATCATATCGATACTTTTGTTGGTCATTCTGTTGATCACTTTAATGTGTAATAATTTCACAACGAAATTCAAGATCGACATTCCAGCACCTTCGAATGGAATTTTTTTTGCCTCATCAAGTAGTTCACTAAATAAATTTTGATCATTTCCACTTAACACTGGCATGTCGCCACTAACACTATGACCAAGTTGTGGACCTTGTAAGTCATGCAAAATATCGGCGATCTCATCGTTTGCAGGTTGATTGTAACTACTGCTCCCTTCACCGACATCATAAAACCGTGACTGAGAATATACTGCTCACCGTGATAAATCCACGTACGGTAAGTTGGTGATATTCCTGGCATGTATAAATGATTATGAACTTCATCTAACCGCTTCCTTTTCCTATTCAAACAATTTGCACATGGACAACGAACACGACCTTCTGCATCAATGTGTTGCTTTGCGACTTCCATAAACTCAGACACTCCATTACGATATTCAACACTCAATCTATCCAGAGAGCTCATCCAATTTCTATCCATTTCAGCAGAATACCTAAATATAATAATATAATCATTAGATATCATTTTACAGTAATCAACATTACTAATTCAGTAATACTTAATTTAAGCATATATATATATATATATATTTGGTTGATAAATTAAATAGTTTACAAAAAAATTTTATTTTATTAATTAATATACTTACTCTACATATATGAATCATAAATCACTAACAAACAGCATATAAACAACATATATAATCATAAAAATTGAAAATAATAAAGAAATATGAAACAAGAATTACCTTATCGGAAATTGATTACAATTTTATTGAAAATTTTTAGGAGAGATGTGAGGATGTAGAGGAGAAATTCTGAGATTTCAGAGGATGAAAATGAAGAGAATGAGAGAAAAAACAGAGGGGGAGAAGGGTTGGTGACCTTCTGCATTTTAATCTATCTTTAGCGTCGAATACGGAAATTCGACGCTAAATGTTACGTTTTTTAGCGTCGAATACGTTATGTTCGACGCTAATTGTTGATATTTAGCGTCGAATTTAATTTAGACGCGAAAGAATCAAGGATCTGTCGGTGGAAATTTCATAACTATTCAGCGTCGAAAATATTTTCGACGCTAAAAGTATTATTTTTGGCGTCGACTATACATAATCGACGCTAATTGTGTACGTTTTTAGCGTCGAAAAGGTTTTTTCGACGCTAAAATTATACTTTTAGCGTCGAATTTAATTTAGACGCGAAAGAGTCAGGGGTTTGTCGGTGGAAACTTTATAAACCTTCAGCGACTATATTTGTTCGACGCTAAAAGTATATTTTGGCGTCGACACGTTTTTGCGACGCTAAAAGTGTAATATTTGGCGCCAAAAATTATTGCAATAATATAATTATTCAGCGTCGAATACTATTCGACGCTAAAGTTATGTATTTAGCGTCGAAAATAGTTTTCGACGCTAAAACATTAATATTCTGCGTCGAAAATTTATTCCGTCGCTAAATATTTGACATATAGCGTCGAAAATGATTTTCGACGCTAAATATCACTTTTAGCGTCGAAAACACATTCGACGCTAAATAGTTGGACGCTAAAAGCCATAATTCTTGTAGTGTTTATGGTAAATTTCTCTTTATTCTAATTTCAATAAAAATTAAATATCTTTCTAAATTATCATAAAAATTACATATTATTGATATATAAATGATGAACTTTTAGATTTTATCTCTGTTTAGCCTTTTTTTTTTTTTTTTTTTTTTTACTAATTTAAAGTTTGGCCATTTTGTTTTTTTCCCTTTTCGGCTCTTTTGTACAAATAAAATGAGATAGAATTAGGTAAGTTTTGTGGGAAGAGTTATCGTTGAGATGTGTGCATATTTCTTGTAAATTTATCCTTATTTTTATTTTAATAAAAATTAAATCTCTTAAAATATAAAGTATTTGATCATAAAAATAATATATTATTGAACTACAATGATAAAATTTCAAATCAATACCACATCAATATGTTACAATGAAAAAATAGGTCAAAAATATTCATAATTTTTATAAGACTTCAGTCACAATGTGAATGAGGTACACAAAAAAGTAATTTTTAATCATCAATATGACTAATTCATGTTAAAATTTGGCTTTCGCAATGGGTGACTCAAATTTTCAGATGATATTCTGGGTCCGGACGGGGGCGTCCATGTTGGTACAATGACAAATGCCATTCCCACCTAACCCTAACACTCTAAAGACCTGTATCTCACACACACTTTCACTTAAAGTTTTACAAACTCTATCACTGTAGCTCATTACTCGCATCTAACACAATCCAAACTTTCAATACATCACCAACACAACAAAAGAATTTCAAAATAAAAACACATTTCAATGAAAAAAGAAAAAAAAAATTCAAAGAAATATTTCATCGAACCACGTATCATTATTTTGCATCATATTTTAATAAAATTTGAATTGTTCCTTTAGCAAACATAAGCATACAGTAAAGAAAGATGGATGTGAGCTAAGATTACTTAACAATTATAAAATATTGAAATTATTGGTAGTGAGTCGCCTCTGCTTGATGTCGCCATCAATGGAGAGAGAGGTGAGGCAGTTAGGGTTGAGTGTGTTGAGAGAGTTTGATACATAAATTTTGGGAGAGCTAAGGTAATATATTGTGAAATGAATTGCATTTAAGAATAAAATAATTTATTTTAACTAAGGTGGTTGTGAAATTAAAGTCCGTCATTTTTATAATTCATAAACCCTTCAAAGTTATTTTAATAAATTTCCCTATGGTGTGAACTTTTAGCTTGTTCTCAAGAGGCGTGGCTTGGTGGTGTAGGGTTGAGAATCTGACCTTGAGATCTTGAGTTCAAATACATGGAACGTATTTATTATAAGAGTCTTGGGACAATCAGATATTTTATATCTTCTGTTTAAACCCGGAATTTCCCACAATTCTTAAAAAAAAAAAGTATACTTTTTAGCTTGATGCCAAATATCAACCCACCTTACAATTATTGGAGGGTCAGGTGCCCATTGGCAATAACTTTTTCCAATGCAAATTTCCTAGTCACATGGTCCACTTTTGTCAACTTAATGGCCTATTCCACCTACTTCATTACCATTACCATTAATATTAAGCAACGATTAAATTCCACATAAGTAATTGCTGCATTATTTTGAACATATATACATTGAAACAGCAATTTTTCATACAAACACAGCCTAGATCATACAACTGGAAATGAAATTATATTGAACCAAGTAAGAAACTCAAAGATATAACAATCCATTAATATTAAGTTTAAAAAAGAAAATCAATTTAGAAATACTATTTAGCTAGTAATTTTTTTAATATAATTTTAAACATTCGCAAACAGATTCTAAATCGATGTTGTGTTATTCCACTTGAAAGCCAACTGAGAAAGAGCTTTTGTAGAAGATCCATTTTCACTCAGCACCAACGCCGCCGCATCCTTTAAGTCTTTCATTTTATTACGAACTTGTTTCCCTTCTTCACCTTCCATTAGACCTTTCACAGCTTTAGCAATTTCATCCCTTCCCATAATGCCCTTTTCATTAGCTTTTGGCCTCAGTGCCACTTTAATATCCTCCGTTAGCATCACTGCATTCATCTTTTGCTCAGCATAAAGTGGCCAAGCTATCAATGGCACCCCATTGACCACACTTTCAAGCACAGAGTTCCACCCACAGTGACACACGAACCCTCCGTCGAGCCGTGGCTCAGCACTTGTGCCTGTGGTGCCCATGATGGAACCAACAAACCCCGACCCTTGGTCCTATCCAAGAACCCTTTGGGCAAAAAATCAAAAGGGTCTTTTTGACTTTGCACACTGAAAAATGTGGCATTTGCAACATTGTTTGGGCTTCTAACTACCCACAAGAATCTTTGTTCACTCATTTCTAATCCCAAGGCCAACTCATTCAACTGTTCATGAGACAGGGTCCCACCACTTCCAAAAGAAACGAATAGAACCGAACCAAGTGGCTGGTTGTCAAGCCATTTCAAACATTCCTCATTCTCTGACTTCGAACCAGAACCCACGTTCACAAGCGGTCCGACCGGGTAAACCGGAGACTTACCGGGCTCTTCCCGTTGTAAAGCCTTTAAGGCTCCACCTTCCAAGTCCATGAAGCTATTTACCATAATACCCTCAGCCAGCTTATACCTTTTTGCATGATGAAGAACCCATTTATACGCCTCATTCTTTCTGTCTTGAACCGGGTCGAGCAACTCCCTCCCATGGATCGGTACGCACCCGGGTATCTCAACCGGTTCAGACAGGTCTCTATACTCACACGTAAACATTTCATCAAGCTTTTCAATATGTAGAAACAAAGACAAGCACATAGCCGTTGAAGGGAAAAAAATGTACGGCGAAATGTTAAATTCTTTGGCAACATCAAAAGCGTCGGTGCCAAAAAGATCTACAACCAAGGCTGAAACTTTAGTCTTGGCTACAAGAGACTTTAATACTTCACGAAGAGAAGGAAGAGAGTGTAAAACGGTGAGGGATATTATGGTCTCGATTCTCGTATCTTCCCCGACCTCGTTTAACATAACAGGAGGAAGAAAGACGGAGTTTATGGAACTGGGGAGAGATTCAAAGGAAGATTTTTGAGCTTTAGTAGGAGGCCCGTCAGAGGGGATCAAGAAAGTGACCAGAAAATGATGATGATGAACGAGTCTCTTAGCAAACTCAATGAGTGGGATGAGGTGACCCATCCCCGGACTCGGTAACAGGGCTATATGAGGTGTTTGTTCCATGTTAGCTTATTTGTGTGTGTGTGGGGAGAAAAATGAAGAAGATGTGGTGGGTTATATAATGGGGAAATTTTTTTTAATATTGAGTGGCGTAGGTGGGTTTCTATTAATTGATTTGTTGGGATTGGTGGTTCAATAATTTACGACGGACGTTTTATTTTGCAATATATATATATATATATATATATAGAGTTAAATTGTGATGGATGAATGGATGGCTATAGCCATTTGAGAATGTGGGGACGTTGATCAATTCTAGAATGAAGAAATTTCAACATAAATGTGCCGAAAAATTGCATGTATGGTGATGTCATTTCCAACGTAAGGCTTATGTTATCAATTTTTTATTTTAGGGTTCTCAATATTTGGCATACTTGCTCGTGAGTAGATTACCATTTTGATTTACAATATGGTGTAGTTTAGACAAAGATTGCGCTTGTAGTTTTCCTTATTATGTTGTAATTTAGATATGATTAGGATTTTTTTATCTTAATTGTAGTTGTTTCCTTAATTGTCTTAGGATTCTCTAAATGGCATAGATTTTGGAAAATCATAGGAGTTATTTGAGCATAATCTACTTAATTTTCAAATATGTTAATGAAATTTATCATTTCAGTTCGAGTGTAAGGGATAAATATATGCGGATTTGCATACCCTTTATCTTAAAAAAATGAAAAACAAAAAAATTAAAGAGTTTGTTGTAAATAATGTGGTCCTTCACTTTAATATTTACAAATTTAGTTCATCCTACATTACTTTGGGATAAAAATCATAACCTAATCTCTCTCTATAAATAGAGAGCATCTCTTGTAATTTATAATTTAGAATTAATAAGAAAAGTCTGTAGCTTTACAAGGTATTCTATTCTTCTATTTCTCTCTTATTTCGTAACACGTTATGAGCATGATTCCCTATGATCAAAGACGAATCATCATATGCGAAGACCTGAAGCCAATTTTGTATGCAGCTTTTGTTTATAATTAAAGTTAAAAGAAAAATCATTATGGTTTATGATTGATATGAGGCGCAACTTGAAGTTTTGCAGTATAAATAAATTAGAATCAGAAGTTCTGAATTTCAATATTAAAATTAGAACCCGTAATTCTAATTCAGATTCTGAAATTCTGAATCTCAATATTAAAATTAGAACCCGTAATTCTAATTCAGAACCTGAAAATTTTGAATCTCAATATTAAAATTAGAACCCATAGTTCTAATTCAAAATCTGAAGTTCCAAATCTCGATATTAAAAATTAGAACTCGTAGTTCTAATTTAGAATATGAAGTTCTGAATTTCAATCTTATTAGAACATGTAGTTCTAATTCATTATGTTATATTTTATGTATTTTTATTATTGTTTTTATGAGTGTGCTCTGTGGTTGCCATTAAATTGGATCCCCCACATCAGAAAATATTACAGATCTATTGTATGCTCTTAATTTTTATGGGTGAATTATTGTGACCCTCTATCTTCATTCTGCGTGCAATAAACAGTCAATTTTTCTGTTGTGAATCAATTTCACGATTGTCATTAATTAATTTTACCTCATTAATTAATTTTTTAGATTAGAATCTGAAGTTCTAATCTCATTGATTAATTTTTTTTATTAGAACTTGAAGTTCTAAATTACAAAATAATTATAGAACTCGAAATTCTCAATTTACATTAAGTTCTAACCCCATCAATTAAAATTTTGGATTAAAACATGAAATTCTAAATGTTTCATAAAATCTGAAATTCTGAATTTACAATACCATATTTATGAATTTGAAGTTCTAAATTATCAATCAAAAATTGAAGTTCTGAAATATAAATTTTCTTTTACAACCTGATGTTCTAAAAAAAAATATAAGATCGGAACTTAAAAAGTTCTAGATCAAATAAATATTTTAAAAGAGAACATAAAGTTCCAAATATGTGTATGTAAACTTTGTTTGCATCATACGAATTTGTGTGATTTTTTTCCTATTTTTTAATCTTAATTCTTTTGAATTATACTATATATATTATTACTGCAAGCACTACAAGAAAATGGACTTTTAGCATCCAATACTTTAGCGTCGAAACCACTTTCGACGCTAATAATCACATTTAGCGTCGTAATTAACATTCGACGCCAAATATCAAGCTTTTAGCGACGAAAATCATATTCGACGCCAAATATTCAACTTTTATTGTTGAATACAAATATCGACGCTAAAAGTATGACTTATAGCGTCGAAAATTATTCGACGCTAAATTTTTTTAACTATTCTAATAATCTTTGGTGACATAAATTGCGACGCTAAATTTTATACTTTTAGCATCAAAAAACATATTCAACGCCTAAAACTTGAAATTTAGCGTCGACGAAGTAGCGTCGCTAAAGGTTTATGAAGATACCACCGACAATCCTTTAATCTTTAGCGTCTAAATTTAATATCGACGCTAAAAATCAGACATTTAGCATCGAAATAGGCGATTCGACGCTAAAAATTGGATAATTAGCGTCAAATTTAGGGATTCGACACTAAAAATAGATTAAAATACAGAATGCCACCAACCCTTCTCCCCCTCTGCTTTTTCTCTCATCCTCTTCAATCTCATCCTCTGCAATCTGAGACTCTCTCCTTTGCTACCTCACAACTCTCCTACAAATTTTAAATAAAATTGTAATTAATTATCCATAAAGTAAATCTTCTTTCATATTTCTTTATTATTTTTCTTTATATTTGCAAAGAATAATTATATATCTCACTTAAGTATTTTAGTTTAATCTTTGAAAAAAATTATGGTTTTCATTTTTTATGATTATGTTTATTATATACTTTTTGTACGTAAGTGGTTTATGATTCATATATGTAGATTAGTTAATTAACTAAATATATTTAACGAAATAGTAATGTTAATGAGTGTAATATGATGTTTAATAATTATATTATTATATTTAGGTATTTGGCTGAAATGGATAGAAATTGGATGAGCTCGCTGGATAGATTGAGTGTTGAATATCGTAATGGAGTGTATGAGTTCATGGAAGTCGCAAAGCAACACATTGATGCAGAAGGTCATGTTCGGTGTCCATGTACAAATTGTTTGAATCGGAAAAGGAAACGGTTAGATGAAGTTCATAATCATATATACATGCCGGGAATATCACCAACTTACCGTACGTGGATTTATCACGGTGAGTAGTATAATTCTCAGTCACGGTTTATTGATTCCGGTGAAGGGAGCAGTAGTTACAATCAACCTGCAAACGATGAGATAACTGATGCTTTGCATGACTTACAAAGTCCACAACTTGGTCATAGTGTTAGTGGTGACATGCCAGTGTTAAGTGGAAATGATCAAAATTTATTTAGTGAACTACTTGATGAGGAAAAAAAATTCCATTTGAAGGTGCTGGAATGTCGATCTTGAATTTCGTTGTGAAATTATTACACATTAAAGTGATCAACAGAATGACCAACAAAATTATTGATATGATGCTAGAGTTACTGGGGCAAATGTTACCGGTTGAAGTGAATTACCTAAGTCGTATTACGTGGCAAAGAAAATGTTGCGTGATCTAGGAATGGGGTATGAATCCATTCATGCTTGTAAGTATGACTGTGTATTATTTCATGCAGAGTATGAATCACTTGAATATTGTCTGATATGTGGTGAAAGTCGGTACAAAGTCCGTGGTATGGGGAAGAAAGTGTCTCAAAAGATATTGCGATATTTCCCTTTAACGCCCAAGCTGCAGAGGTTGTTCATGTCACGACACACAGCGACTGACATGATGTGGCATCATGAAAAGAGGATCGGTGCGGAGGGCATACTTAGACATCCTGCAGATGGAACCGAGTGGAAGGAATTTGATTACATGTACCCCCGTTTCGCTGAGGACCCCCGTAATGTCAGGTTAGGTCTTGCCTCTGATGGTTTTAACCCGTTTGGGAATATGTACAACTCTTATAGCATGTGGCCCGTTATTGTTATTCCATATAACTTACCTCCATGGAAATGTATGAAGGATCCGTTCATGTTTATGTCATTGCTTATCCCTGGTCCACGTTCATCTGGTAAAGATATGAATATTTACTTGAGACCATTGATCGATGAGTTACAAACATTATGGAATGTGGGTGTGCATACCTATGATGCAGCTTCCGAGCAGTATTTTCAGATGCATGCCGCATTATTATAGACCATTAATGATTTTCCAGCTTATGGTTCATTATCTGGATGGAGCACTAAGGGATACATGGCATGTCCAGTTTGTGCGGGTCAAACACCTTCGCAACGATTACGGAATAAAATAGGATACACATGGCACAAAGGATTTCTTGAGTTGAGTCATCCTTGGCGGAGGAGTAAATTATTCAACGGTCAACAAGAACCTCAGAGTATGCCCAGTCCATTGTCTGGATTCGACATACTTTGCCAACATCAACATCTCAGAGACAGCACACCAGGGAAACATCCTAATAATAGAGATAAAAATCGAAAATGTCAACCTGAAGAGTTGAATTGGACATGACAGAGTATTTTCTTTGAGTTAGAATATTGGGGGACTCTGAGTTTGCGACATAATTTGGATGTAATGTATATAGAAAAAAACATATATGAGAGTTTAGTGGGCACACTATTCAATATTCCAGGTAAGACAAAAGACACTGTAAATACTAGATTGGACCTACAAGATCTTAGAATTCGCAGTGAATTGCATTTACAAGTCACTTCTCGAGGTCTTATTAAGCCATCTGCTAGTTACGTGCTAACTCAATCAGAGAGATTATCATTCTGTGATTGGCTGAAAATGGTTAAATTTCCTGATGATTATGTATCGAATATTGGGCGTTGGGTCAGAGATGATACAATAACGGGGTTAAAGAGTCACGATTGTCATGTGCTTCTCGAGATTCTCCTTCTTGTTAGCATTCGACCTTATCTTCCCCCAAATGTATGCGACGTCGTACTTGATCTATGTGGCTTCTTTAAACAATTATGTCATAGGACATTAACCACATCTTTTATTGACGAACTTGAGCGAGGAATCGTGATAATCCTATGCAAGCTGTAGCGAATTTTACCACCCGCTTTTTTTGATGTGATGGTACATATGGCCGTGCATTTACCGACTGAAGCTAGGAAGGGAGGTCATGTCCATTACAGATGGATGTATCCCATTGAGAGGTACTATACATTTTTAAATATTACATTCTTAAATTTTTAATGTGCATTAAATTTATTATTAATGCAAACTTGTTGTCATATCTGCAGGGCTTTGGGACATTACAAACAATATGTGAAAAATAAAGTGCGACCTGAAGGGTCCATAGCAGAAGCTGTTGTAATCAGTGAAGCAATAACATTTTGTTCGATGTACATGCAGAATATTAAAATTTATTTTAATCGTCGGCCACGAAACTATGATGGAGATGCAAGTAATAAGCAAGATATCACAGTGTTCCGTCAAAATTGCAGACCATTTGGAGCAGTATGTGTCAAATTACTAACATTTGAGGAAGTTCAAGGTGCGCATTGGTTTATATTGAGTAATTGCGATGAAGTGCAACCGTATTTAACGTAAGTCTTTTTGGTGCATAACTATATTTTTTTGCCATACATTAACCTAACTCATTTTTTGTAGGCAACATATTACAATGCTACAATGTGGTGGTGACCATAACTTTGATGGAAGACACAAAAAGAATTTCCTAAATGGTTTGAGACAACTGTAAGGCCTAATATTGTATATTTATTTTTATCTCAACAGTAAATATTTCAGTTTGTTATATTAACACATATATTTCTCTCATTGTTAGATAAACAACCAAGTGCAAAATGGTCAACTGGACTCGTCATCCTCGTTGGTTTCCTTGGCTTATGGGCCTCAAAAGCAGGCTTATGAATACAGTGGATGTATTGTGAACGGAGTTAGATTTCATACCGAGCAGCGAGATGTTGCACATGTGACTCAGAATAATGGAATTGTAGTCCAATGAGAACACGTCTCAGATATTATTGACTTCTATGGAGTGTTGCAATCAGTCATTGAGTTGATATACAGAACCAGACGACATATTGTGCTATTCGAATGCAAGTGGTTTGACACAAATGCCAGAAAGGGGAGAATTTAAGTTAGTAATCATCTAACGTCAATTAATGTTCAACGTTATTGGTACAAGAATTATCCATACATTTTTTGTACCCAAGCACGATCAATGATATATATATCTGATCCAAAGTTAGGAAATGGATGGATGGTGGTAGAAAAGTCACAACATAGGGGCATTTGGGACACGCAGGAGAAAGATAGTGTTGAAATATCAGATGATACACAAGAAGTCTCTGACAACTTCGAAGTTCCTGAACAGAAATTTTATGTACCAAATGTCACCGTTCCTGAAAATATCACATTAACTCAAGATAATACAGACGTTGAGATAATTCCTCATTCTGAAGTTAGCGTGGAAGTAGCAATTGAAGAAGAACTTAACACTGAAGATGACTTCGAGTGCAGTCACGAATCCTCAAATACCGAAGATAATAGTGACTAATCTAGTTAGGATATGATGTGATGCATGAATAATTTTTACTATTATTATGAATTTGATTTTTGTTTTGAATTACTATCATCATGTATGATTGGTGTTGTTGTTGTCATGATTTATTAGTATATCATGGTTGAATGTTAGTTTTTGTTATAATTAAAATAATTTATTATCATACGCTTTAGCGTCGAAATACTAAATCGACGTTAAAATAATAACATTTAGCGTCGAAATATAAAGTCGACGCAAAAAGTTAACCTTTAGCGTCGATTGAAATATTTCGACGCTAAAGGTAAAACTTTTATTTTCCCCTAAAAAATTTCATTAATTACCGTTATTTTTTTAGCGTCGAAATATTCGTCGCTAAAATGAAAATAATTCGACGCTAAATGTTTATTAAAATCCCTAATTTCGGTTTCCCCTCATTCTTCTCTGCTTCAAAGATCGAATTGGTGCTTCCCTCATTCTCTCGACGGTCAGCAGCTTCAATCTTCAACTCTGAAACTTTGGGACACGCAGCAAATCAAGGTAATTTAGTTTCTTCAATCTTGGCCGAATATGTTTTGTCTTTGGAAGCTTGGTCTTTGTGTGTTTTAGTTGTGTATAATCTGTTGATTTTTGAATTCTTGGGATTTGAGTTTGTTTGGAATAATAATTGTGAGGCTGGAAAAGGAGAACATTTGTAATTTTGATAGATTTGATGAGTTTAATGAGTGTGATGAAGAAATAGACGAGGGAGATGATGGTAGTGATGATGATGATGATGATAATTTCTTGGTTTTGGATTCATTCGACAAAAAGCATGTGAACCGAGGAGATTAGGGGAGTTGAACTGGAGAAATTTCTAGTCCCAGAACAGCAGTAATTTACTGCTGTTCTGGAATAAGGTAACAGGAATAACTTTAGCTATAACTCCCTCTGAAAAAAGGATTTGGTTTTAGAGTTCTTTAACATAGATTTTGACGCAGTGTGCAAATCATGCTTTCGGAGAATAAGTAACTACTTTAGAAAACCTTTCATTGGAAGGATGGTAAAAATTGGAAACAGTAGACCATTTTCCTTCTGTTATATGTCCAATTATGGAGGTACGCAATGCTTTTTAAATTTCCTTTAATGGGTAATAACTCTTTGTCTCTTTCTGTGGAATTGGCATGCTAAATTTTTTACATTTAAGTGGTGGTTTAAATAAACTTACTATGTTATAAATTGCTTAATTTGTTCTTATCTTTACATTGTGAGAAATAGACTGATGCTCTACAAAATCCATCAGTCGTTTTGATTTGCGACATGGATCGTTTCTGAAATTCACTAAAGCCATCTCTGTTGTATCACATGACTAAAGTTAGTGTTGTTCTCTTATTTAATATGTTTTGGGAACATAGGTTTATGTTTTGTGTTCGAGTTCATGTTTGTGTCCAATTACCCATCGAAGTCACTTGCGTTTGCTGCTGTTCCGGTCCTAGTTTGTCACTGTTTCTGCCATCGATTTTGTTTCCAAAAACTCGACTTATAAATTTTGCATATGAAGGGCATATGAAGTATACACATAACATGATTTATTATTTGCGTGCATAAATGCCAAATGAAGGACTCTGCATCTATTAAGTGTGTGCTATTAATTATCAATACTTTCTACGTGTTTTAGCTGATGCTTCTTACAGTTTGCATGTCATTACCGTATTAACATATCTATAAGTTTGTGGGAAATTTAGATTCTTCAATGAGTACTTGCCTGAAGATAAAGATCCCCTGCATGCTTGGTCTGTCATTTGCTTTGTTCTTGAACTTTGTGTGTTTTTACAGATGGCACCGGGCAATCACAGATGGGCTAATGCGACTCCATCTACATCAGCAATGACAGCTGGCCCTGATGGAGTCTCTGCTAGCACAGGTGAGTCGAGTACAGCGAAGGGTCGAGGACGCACCCATGACCTGGGGTTGGCTAAGCACGTTAAGGCTCACGGTCGGATCCGGATTGAGATATCAGATGATGGACAAAGCCAAATCGGACAACATAATTCAGCGTTTACTACAGCCATAGGTGCTACAGCTCGGTTTGAAGCTCCCCAAAACTACGTTTCTTGGAGAAATATATCGTGGGAGATGAAAATCAACCAGCTATTCTCTTCGCTACTTGTGAGTTTCCTTACGGTATTAAGTTTTTGAAATTGTTTGTTAGTTAAAAGTTTTATTTTATACTTATTTTTACTCGGTTGCTATTCCTGTAGGAGTGGTTCGACTTCGATCTGACCAAAGTGAATGTCCAACAATATTTTGACTACCACATGGGGAAAAGTTATAAGGATTATAGGACAAAAGTCCTGAAACCAATATTCGACGAACATGGACCTTCAGATGCTCCACAACATAAGCCTGATTTTATAGAGGAGCAAGACTGGACATTCTTATGTGAGCTTTGGTCTAGCAAGAAACACTAGGTAAATTTTAAAATAAACGGAAATTTATAATTCTCTTTGTTTTCGGCACTTACAGTGTTGTTAAATGCAAAATAAATGTCACGCAAATACGGAAAATTGAAGTCACTTGCGTTTTAACCACCGTGGAGGTTCGAAACCATTTATCCAACATCGTGCCGAACATTCTGAGGTAAATATATCCTAACGTAAAATTTAACACTTCATTGTTTTTACTAATGTGGAATAATACTAAATGTATTTTCTGTTTTTAACAGAGTAGCACATGTGAGGTGCAATCATTTCCAGATTTTTTCCGAGTGACGCATTACAATGAGAAAAAAAAATGGATAAATGAAGAAGCTGAACGCTGCTATGTAAGTTTCAGTTTTTAAAATAAAATAATAATTATTATATATGTAAATTTTTTTTTCAAATTCTAACATTAACTTATTTTTAAACAGAACGAAATGATGGAACTTCAACATCAAACTCAGGAGACAGGGTCCGACCCGATACCAGATGAGCGGTTGTCGCAATTGGTTTTCAAGAATCAGATAGCTTACAACGTCGGCATTGGCACTCGTAAGAAGCCGACGTCATCTGCACGCAATACTGTTAATTCGGACAATGCCTCATCTCTTCGAGACCAGTTAGCCACCACCCAAGATCGGCTAGCCACCACCGAAGACAAGCTAGTCACCACCCAAGACGAGCTGAATAAGACTAAGGAGGAGCTACAACAGGTCAAGGTGGACCACGAGAAGAAGTTGGAGCAGTTCGAACAGCAAATGCTGGCTTTTCGGCAGATGTTGGAGGCCTCACTCTGTCAGGGTGCCTTGGGCTCGAGCGCCCCCATCACAGTCGCAATAAATTTTATATTCATTTGTATAAACATTTTGAACAAATAGTTTTAATATAATATGTATTTTCTTAAAAAAAATTCAATATAATAATAAAATAATTATTATAATATTTCATAATTCTGTTATTAATAGGGAATTTTTTTTTTCAAATAATAAATTAATTATTTTAGACCAAAAAGCAGTAAATTAATATTATTTTTTAAAAAACACATTTTTTTAACTATTTTTGTCGAACTAGTCGACGCTAAATTTGTTTTTTGCATCGACTATCTTCGACGCTAATAGTTAAAAAATCATCATTGTAAGTATACAAATATTTTTTTAATATACTTTAGCGTCGTTTTTCATTCGACGCTAAAAAGTCTATTTTTTAGCGTCAAATGATTTCGTCGCAATACCTTACTTATAGCGTCAGAAACGTTTTTTTAGCGTCGAAATGAATTGGACACAAAATGATAGTCTTTAGCGTCGAATATCTTTAATTCGACGCTAAATATTTTTCTCGTCCATGTTTGGGCGTCTAATTAATTCGACGTTATGTTATATTTGCGTCGAAAGTTTAGATTTTGGCGTCGATTATTTTCGACGCTAAAGGGTATAATTTTTGTTGTGAAGAAGTTTGCAATAATAAAAAGCTAATCAGACCCGAAGTTTAAATTAGCTTCTAATATCAGAACCTGTAGTTCTGAAATATAGTTTATAAATAAAACGTGATGTTCTCATAGAACACGAAAATCAGTTTCTTAATATTCCCAATAGTGAAACTCTGTTGTACTAAAGAAATAAGGTTCTGATAAGTGAAATCATAACACACTTGTAAATATAATTTATAATTTTATATTACTTTCTTTATATCCCTTTATTTACTTTGAAATTATTTATTTTCATTTACTTTCTCGTTACACTCTTGAATTATTATTTTAAGTTTATTAAGATTTGAATCGTCACCGGATGTGATATGTTTATGTAACGGTAAGATCTTTCGAATATCCAGAGGATATTTAGTACTTTCAAATATCTTGAAAATATTACTTTGAATGATATAAAAATACAATGATTATGTACTTGATGTACAGAAAAATTTGTATTTTATTTGTAGACATCATTGATCAACCTTTATGATGATTTTTAGAAATCATATAGACTTGCAAAATAAATTATCCGCTCTCGAAAAAAGAGGAGGATATATGCTTAGTTGATAGTGTTGTTATACATTTTTCGAGGTAAGAAATATTTCTAGAACTTAATATTAATTGAAGGCTCTGGAAGAGCTATAATTTTAGTAACAAGTGGAACTAAACTATATATCGAAAATATTTTATATTCAGCCATATCCAGTAGAAATATGCTGAATTTCAAAGATATCTGCCGAAATGGTTATCATATCAAGATACAAGTATATATTTACTATAAGTAATTACAAATAAATTAGAACTTGAAGTTTTTAGTTGTAACTTATAAAACCAAAAGTTCTAATCTATCATTTTCAAATATGAACCTGAAATTCAAAAAATTAATCATATAAATTAGAATTTGCAGTTCTACAATAATTTTTAAATCTAAATTTTGGAGTTACGAATTCTAAAAGATAATTCAAAATTTTAGGGAACAAAATAGAACTTGAAGTTCTAAGTTACAACTTTAAACATTTAGAACCTAAAGTTCTAAGTTTACAATATCATAAATATGAACCTAGAGTTCTATACATGAATATGAAATTTTTGTTCTGGATGTCTTATTATACCATTTTATTTCATGGAATTTAGATATTGAAATATTAATCCAAGATATGTGCTTGGAATGTACCAGTAAGGAAAATAAATATCTTTGAAGGATGAATATTTTCCTCTGTCATATTTTACAAGAGAGCTTGAAGCTCTGTCTACTATAGTAAAATATAGTTGGTCTATTGTCATTGAGTTTAACTCAACTTTATCTAACATTACTTTACAGCTGAAATTGTGAGTTGAAATTTTTTTTTATTGGAAATAAGTGAAGGTAAATACATATTATAATGAATGTGTAAATGTAAAAGAATTGCATGATTAATGTTCTGACAATAGTCACGAATCCCCATGATGATAAAGTGATAAAAATAGATATAATCAGTAGATAAGAAATATTAGAGTGGTTAAAGATCCAACCGATCTTGTTCACTATAATGTGTCGAATCTATTTGAAACTAAAGATAGAAAATTATACGTCAATTAATAATTAATATTTTTATACTGTGTACTTTGTTTATGTTTGACTTTTAGATATTAATATTGCTTGAAGCAAAACTATATATGGTCATGTTGACCTAACTGAAGAATCTTGTTAGCAATTGGAACTTCCAACAGATTGTCTTTTTATAAATTTCTTTTTAAATGAGATAATTTTCCGCTTTTTAAAAGGAAGGAAGCTTCATGAAGTAAGCTACGCAGTTTCTTAGAATTTATTTACTATGTCTCATTTGGATTATCGTTACAGTCAATGTGAAAATTGTACGGGCCAAATTTGGGCCAAGGATAAAATCATCTTTTCACTTCAGACCCAATACTAAACAAATCCCAAACCCCTAACAATATCCGGCCTAAAAGACTTAAATCATTCTCATCCAATCCTGAATCAACAGATTGACCAAAAGACACTCAATTAATACTTCAACTGCTATATCCTATTTTTCCCAACAAAAATACGAATTCCATATGTAAATATTCATCTTCACTGAAAGCTTAAATCTTAAACACGTTGTGGGTCCCACCTTCATAAATATAGTTACCGTGCCAACTAAAAAAGGTTATAATTCCCAACCTATAAATAGAAGCATAACTCGGAATACGATTCATTCAGTTTTAGTTATCAAATTTGAGCTCTCACAAGCCTCTAAACACCGGCCCACCGCCCTCACGACAGTCTACGGAGGTCAAGGTAACCTCATATCTTGTTCTCCTTGTTGGGTTCTCCTAGAACATGCCAACGATCTATTAAGCATAAAATTGTGTGAATTAACAAAAGTAAGTTGCGGAAAAATACTCACTTTGATCGGTTATTAGGATGTGGAGATAACAAAAATTCCAAACTTTATTTAGTGCTCCAAGCTCTCCTTTGTTTGTAAGTTAAGCTCCAAGCTTTGATTCTTGAATTCCAAACTCAAGGGTTAGTGTCCCTAACACCTTTGTTAACTCCATAGATGTGCTAGTAAACAATATTTTTGAATAAAAAATCATCAAATATGAACCCTAAGTTCACGCCAAAATGGAGAGTGAGAGAGGAGAGGAATTCGGCCTTTGGCCAAAAAGATGAAGAGAATGTGTTTTGTTACTTATTTTAATGTATTTCTAATTTCCAAAATAAAAAATCCATTTACAAAAAGTCAAGTTGGTAAATGTCTTTCACAAATCAACAAAATGTGTAAGACAAGTTACCAAAATCTCTACCAACTTCTATCAACCAAAAATGTGATAAAGTTGACTAGTGATGTGACTTGTGGGCCCCACTTTAAATTCAAAATCTGAGTGGGCCCGCTAAACACATTTCGGACTCGGGTTCGTTAATTCTGAATTAACGAATTTTCTGTTGCAACTTAATTAAATCAAATTTAATTAAATAATAATGCCTGGCAAAATTATTACGAAAGTCGCTTGTGAATTAATTTTAAATTAATTCGTTCGCCCAAATTAAAATCCAATTTTAATTCCCTGTTGAAATCTAATTTCATTTAATATATCGAATATCTTATTTAATCGATTAATTCCAAATTAATCGTTCTCTCTCTTCTATTCAAATTTTATCCCAGATAAATTCTCGCCGCAATTAATCCTAGATTAATTTTCTCTCTCTCAAAATTAATCCCAGATTAATTCTGTTCGAGTCAAACGTCATCGGTACATCTTCGGGAAACGACCCATGAGATCTCCGGATATGTTGGCAGTAAATTCGGTTATCGGACTATCCGAATACGTGCGTACCCCGTACCACGTTCTTACCGATTTACAAGACATAGTTGGCTTCTAGCAAAGCGCCGTGCCTACCCAATTCTCCAGAAATATTCTTTTAAGGAATATGTAATCTTTGTCAGGCGTAGTATACGTAGTATTGCGTATTACGATCCAGTATCGATATCACATGCTAGGCCTAAGGCTGGAATTGTGTCTGCCCCGTACGAAGCATATATCGGATCTCTGGTAACTAGTTTTTATAATCGGATAATCATGACCTAGTCATATTATCCCGATGACTGCAGTACTTAAGAGTACTAGTTCAGTATCCCGCGTGATCATCATCTCCATATGACTGAAGTGATACTTCCATCTTGACATTACACCCAATACACTACGATTCTCAGTATACCCAGAAGAGGCATACACAGAACCTGTTAAAGCCCCAGACGACCAAAACCAGAGTATACTGATTGTCGCAAGTATTAGCGATGCAAGTCTCAGGTTAAGACCAAATACGCCTACCCTGATTCAGATTCCCATAGACACATAGTCATACTACCAATGGGATTCCGATGGGTCTATCCAGAGCGAAGCTGTTTCCGTACCATCGGTAAACAGAACCTGCTATTACACTTGCATGGGTATCCAATACCCAAATATATGATAACTATGATGTTATGCTTCCATAACACGCACAAGTGTAATACTAGCCTATTCCGCATTATCGATGTCCAGTCTCGATAATACTACGACTAGGGATATTTAATGATTAAACCTTATGTGGGTTAATATTGTCTCATATCTTATTAATCTGGTACTAATCATATGGACTTTTATCATTTATATATATCCCGGTAATCCAATTACAAATGATAAAAGAGCAATTTCCTTTGTCACATAGTTAAATTGTACAACAACACCATGTTCTATACAAATAGTGATGCTATGGGTCATAATTGTGTAACAATATCCCACTTGGCCTATAGCCAATCATTCAAGTGTCCTACACCTGAACTATTTACGGGTCATTCAAACTTCTGCTGAGAAATAGCATTCGTCAGCGAATTTACAATATTATCATCTGATGCGTTTTATTCGATCATCACATCGCCACGATGTATGATCTGAAGAATTAGATGAAATAGTCGAAGTATATACTTGGATCGTTGATGAGACCGTGGTTCCTTAGCCTGTGTTGTAGCCCATCTCAGCTGCTAACAGAACTACACATAATCCAATTAGGATTATATAGATCCAAAATTCTTCTTTTGCTGCCTCAGCTGCAGCAATGTTCCACTTTTGTTATTTATTCGGCAACAGTATCTTGCTTGGAAGATTTCCACCTCACTGTTCCGTTATTCAAACTAAATATGTATCCTTATTGCGACTTAAAGTCGTCTTTGTCAGTTTGGAAACTTACAACGGTGAACCTAGTCACTTCAAGTTCTCATTCTCCATGTTTTGAGAATGCATCCTTAGTTCATCTAAGATACTCAAAGATGTTCTTAACATCAATCCAGTGACCATCATTAGGATCGGCCTTATAACATCTACATATGCTCAAAGCATATGAGACATCAGGTCACATACATTTCAAAAAACGTATGAGCTCTGGGAGGGTTGTCAGCAGCTTTCTAGATCTATCCCAGTAGATCTTTATTCCTAGAATAAAGCCTGCTTCTCCCAGGTATTCCATGGAGAATTTTAATGAAAGCCAAGCTTTCACTGATTTTATTATGGGAATGTCACTTCCTAGAAATAATATATCATCATTATATTGGACAGTCACTGTCAGTGCGCTCCCACTAACCTTCTTATATACACAAGAATTTTTACCATTGTGAATGAAACCATATACCATTATGATCTTATCAAAATGTTACTTCCAAGAACGCAATGCTTGCTTCAATCCATAAATGGATCGATTTAACTTGCAAACCTTGTTTGCTTGTTTTGGTACGAGAAAACCGTCAGGATTTTGATAAACATCCTCCAAAAGGTTTACGTTAAGGAAAGCGATTTTGACGTCCATGTGTCATATTTCATAAATGAAATATGCAACATTAGCAAGCATTATCCAAATGGATTTAATCATGGCAACAAGTGAAAAAGTTTCGTCTTAGTCGACACTATGTCGTTGACGATACCCCTTTTGTACAAGCCTAGCTGTGTACATTTGTATGTTGCCATCCATGTATGTCTTCCTTGAAGACTAATTTAGTACCAATAGGCACAATGCCTTTTGGTACATCAACCAGTGTCCAAACTTAGTTGGTATACATGGAATCCATTTCGGACTTCATGGCACCTTGCCATAAAAGGAGTCGATACCTTGTATCACTTCCTCATACGTAGCCGGTTAGTCTTCCTCAATAAGATTGATATCTACATGAGGTGAGATCAGAAACCCATACCTCCCAGGTTGTTTTCTGACTCTCTCCGACCTACGCGGTTCTTGTGTATTTGAAGATTATTGGTACAGTTTCATCCATGATGAACTGTTGGTGTTCCGTAAGGACTCGGTGCCTGTAACAGTATTACTCCAATTTTCATCGAGTTTTACTTTCCTTCCACTTACCACTGCATATAGGAATTTCTCTTAGGAAAACCGCATGGAGAGCAACAATTACATTGTTCTCTTGTGAGTTGTATAAGTACTATACTTTGGTTTCCCTAGGACAACCTACAAATAGGCACTCTCTAATATGGGTTCTAGTTTGGTGCCATCCAAACATTTAGCGTATGCCCAGCATTCCCAAATCTTCAGGAATGAGAAACTCAGTTTCTTTCCTGTTGATATCTAATATGAAGTCTGTCTAACAGATTTTCTTGGAACCTTATTCAAAATAAGTATTGCACTGTTTAATGTGTATCCTCAGAAGGAAATTGGTAGCTCAGAGCGACTCATCATTAACCTTACCATGTCCAAAAAAGTTTGGTTTCTCTGTTCGGACACACCGTCAAATTGAGGTGTCCCGGGAGGAGTCAACTGTGAAAGAATACCATACTCTTTCAAGTAATCTTAAAACTCATATATTTAAGTATTTTACACTACGGTTTAACCATAATGTTTTTAATACTTTTACAGGTCTGTTTTCTTACTTAGTGTCGAAACTCTTTGAATTACTCAAAAGTTTCTGACTTGTATTTCATAAGATACACATAACTGTAACGCGATGCCACATCCGTAAAGGTTACGAAGTATTCATATCCACCTCTAGCCTAGCTAGACATGGGCCCACTTACGTCACAATGAACGAGGGCTAACAGATCGGTGGCACTTGCATTTTTACCAAGTAAAAGATGTTTCAGGCATTTTGTCTAATAAACTAGATTCGTATACATCATTTGAATTAGAATCAAATCCGTCCTAGAATCCACTCTTCGAAAGTATTGATATACGAGTCTTATTAATGTGTCTCAGACAACAATATCATTTGTAAGTCTCAACAGATTTATAAAGTTTGAGATTTTGTTTGTCATATTATATGTTTGAGATTCATTTATATTCTAAATATAAATATTGTTATTCACATCTAATGTGCTTATCTCAATATCAACTTTATAAACAAAACACTTAATATTCTAGAATATAAAGGTATACCCGCAACGAGTTAAACTAGATACAGAGATAATATTCCTAGTAAAACTAGATATATTATAACAATTTCCTAATTTAAGTACATGCCCTAAGGGCAGTTCCAAAACTTAGGTTTCTACGGCCAAAACAGCGACTCTTGTCCCGTTTCGAACTCATAGGTCGATCTCAACTGAGGCCAGTCTCCTGCAAATCAGCAGATCCCGCACATCAGTACATATGTTTATGTACCACATCCAGTATCTAAAATCCAATTTTAAAACCAGCAGTGGACATGTTTATAACAAATATACCTGAAGCCGGAGCCTTGCCCGTCTTAATTTCCTTCATGTCTGCCTTTGTTCATACAGCAGTCACACTTCCAGTGACCCCGTTTGCCACAGTTTAGGCAGACATCTTGGGATATGTCATTTGTCTTCCTAGAAGACTGTGACAATTTTTCCTTTGCCCCTATATTATATCCCTAGAAGCCTTCGGCCAAGCCTTGACCTTCTGGGATGTTGAAGTAAAATACGCCTTGCGCTTCTTGCCTTTTTGCAAGCTCTGGCTGTGTGTCCTTGAGCATAGCCATTAACTCTCCAAGAGTTTTCTTTTACAATCAGTACTTCTAAGATCTAAGAATAGATCTATGAAGATCCTTCAATTTCAATATCATACTATGAAGATCCTTCAATTTCAAATTAAGGAGTCTTTGCGGCAAGCATAAATGATTGAGCACTAAAGTTTTCATCACGATGAGTCTTCCAAAGCTCATGCTCTACTATTTGCTCAACTCCGGACTTAAGCCCGAGAGGTCGCTCTATCAAATAGATTAACTTCTCAACTCCCAGGATTATCCTGAGATTCATTTCCCAATATGAAAATTTATGCCGTTAAAGACATTTTCACCTAAGATTATGTTCTTTTTAATGATAATTTTTCAGCTATATTGATTGCTATAGTCGAACTATCCAATCAACGATTTCGGGTACAATCAGACGTAATGATTACTATAGTCTAACTATATAACCAACTATAAATGATCGGTTAAATTCAAATATATTGATTACTATAATCCAATTATATAATCAACTATAAATGAAGTAGTTTGAATACAATCCAACTGTTTAATTAAAACAACAATTGACTATTAGTCCAACTAATATATATAATTTGTTTTTTTAATGACGAAAAATGAAATGAGCGCATATTGGCAAGTATCTAAACGAAATTGCAAATTTAATACTTGCCTCCCACTATTTTTCGGCGAGCCTCTAACCCTCTGTGGAGTACTTGGGAAACCTAGTTTCCTAGTGGGTTAGGATCCCGTTAAATAACACACAACCTTGACTTTGGCCAACAAATTGTATGAAACTTAACTAGGTAGATCTCTAAGATCAATTGGATCCAATCCAATTCATAGATCCAGTAGGTGGACCTCCAAGTCCGAAACATATATCCAATATATGCCAATATATCCGATATATTCCCTAACCTTTTTCCTCTGAATCAACTAAGCCTTGGCTTTGGCTCAACAAGCTTAATGAAACCTGTTAAGCGTGACCCATTGACAGTGGGAAAGCTTCGTAATCGAGGCTGATGAACAAGAAGTGACCTTGACTTTGGCCAACAAATCACAACTTGCCCAAGGCGTACGATATGGAACAAAGCCTTCATGATTCAAACACATCCGCGATGGACAAAGGTCTTGACTTTGGCCAACAAACCAATGCTAATCTTGGATCTTGAGAGAGAATCACTCAATGGAAGGAAAAACGCTTAATATAAAAATGAGGGTTTTTGTCGCAATTTGGCAACCATTTTATTATCTTTAATTAGGTCTCATCATACACCCTTAAGCATGCATTCTAAAAGCATAATAAGGCGCAAATAAAATTAATAATGATATGCGGATGGATATTGAAAAATTGTTCCTAGAACAAATCTCTCACTTTCCTCTCCCCAGCTAGCACTATTCTAACTTCTACCCAATTACATAATACAATAAAGAAACCTCATTAACATTGAGGGGAATTGGTGAGAAGAGAAGTACAAAGAGTCAAGAGATAAAGGCTGGACACGCAGGTCCAATTTAATAAATTCTAAATTTATTACAACAATTTCCAAAATTGCCCTCACCCATCTAATATCCATCAGATATACATTATTCATACAATACATCCAAGTATTCACACAAAGCATGTTATTCAATCAATCTAATCCAATTAATTAATCTTTGAATTAAGTGATCATCCAATGTTCAAACAACGATTTGATTTGTGCGAGTCCAACTCGTTTAAGAATAAGTACTCAAAGTGCGTATTCTTGAATTATATCGAACTACAATTTTAAATCCAATTTAATTTGTATTCAATACTAATTCATATTTAATTCCAAATTAAATAATTACACTTTATTAATGTGCCTTTACGACTTAGATTCTAAATCTAATCTTAATGGGTCTCAAAGCCCCAATTAACATCCAATGTCAATTTAATTAAAGTCCAATGGGCTTTTAATTAATTCATAAGGCTTGGGCTTTGGCCAATATGGGTCAAAACCAAATGCCAAGGCCCAATAAAGGAATCACCCTATTTGTCATAAAATTAATTTCGGCCCATTAGGCCCAATTAAATATTTAAAGGAGTATTTATTATATTTGGACTTAATGGAATGGTTTTTTGCCCAATTTGGATCCAATCCAATTGTCCTAAACCAAATTGGTGTTGGAGATTATCTAGGTCCCAAGGATCATAAATCAAACAAGAACATGTGTGAATACAATCGAGAAAGTCGCGGAATACTTACATCGATCGGTTGAGCGACGCAGAGGAAACAAAAACGAAATTCTGCCCTCTGTGAACTGCGGCAGTGGCAATGAATTTCTTCAAATTTTTGGCGTCCATTGATGTCTTTCGTCGAGCTCCAAGCTTCGTCGAATGGTTCCCGACTCATGGGTGGACTTCCCTATCACCTTCGCATGTCTCTCGGAGTGCTAGCTCTCTTGATTTTGCCACAAAATCAAGCACTTTGCTTCCATTTTTCCTTCAAAACTCACGGTCAAACCAGTAAATGAAAAGAAGAAAATGGCGTGAGAGAGATGAGCAATTTTGGCTCCAAAATGTGAACCAACGTGAGAGAGAGAGAGTTGTGAATTGATTAGTATTTTATTTCCAAAATCAAAACATATACCAAATAATTAAATAATAATATATGTCACTCAAGCTATCAAAAGCTTTTCAACAACTCTCATCAAGTCACATCTATCAATCAAGTTGTCAAGTCACATCACTCAAAGTGACAAGTGATTTGACGCTTGATGCGACTAATGATTTGACGCTTGATTTGACTTACGTTCTGCACTCGAATTCGAAATGCGAATGCGTTCGCAAATAATCTCGGGCTCGGTTCGCTAATTCCAAATTAATGATTTTTCCCTTGCGTCGTAATTAAATGATTACGCCTAGTGAAGTCACTATTCACGTCGCTAACGAATTAATTCTAAATTAATTCGTTCGCCCGAATTAAAATCTAATTTTAATTCCGCGTCGAAATCTAATTTCGTTTAATATATCGAATATATTAATTTCTCGATTAATTCCAAATTAATCGTTCTCTCTCTTTAAATGATATTTTATCCCAGATAAAATATCTCCGCAATTAATCCCAGATTAATTTTCTCTCTCATCTAATTAATCCCAGATTAATAAAAGTGCGAGTCATACGTCTTCGGTGAATCTTTGGGAAGCGATCCATGAGATCCCCAGATATGTTGGTAGTAAATTCGGTTGTCAGACTATTTGAACACGTAAGTACCTCGTACTACGTTTATACCGATTTACAAGACAAGGTTGGCCTCTAGCAAAGCGCCATGCCTACCCAATTCTCCGGAAATATCCTTACAGGAATAAAGGATTTGTATCAGGCGTAGTATACGTAGTATTGCGTATTTCTGTCCAGTATCGGATGATCACATGCGAGGCCTGGGGCTGGTACAGTGTCTGCCCCGTACGAAGCATATATCGGATAACGAGCAACTAGTCTCTTTAATATCGGATAATCATGACCAAGTCATATTATCCGAATGGTTGCAACCTTTATAGAGAACCAGTTCTGTATCCATGCATGATCATCAACTCCATATGACTGGAGTGACACTTCCGTCTTGACATCACACCAAACACACTACGATTCTCAATATACCCAGCATTGGCGTACACAGAATCGGTTAAAGCCCTGGGCGACCGCAACCAAAGTATATTGATTGTCGCAAGTATTAGCGGTGCAAGTCTCAGGTTAAGACCAAATACACCTACCCTGATTTCGGACTTCCAGAGACACATAGTCATACTACCAATGGAATTCCGAGGGGATCTTATCCAGAGCGAAGCTGTTTCCCGTACCATCGATGAAACACAACCTCCTATTACACTTGCATGAGTATCCTATACCCAAATATATGAGAACTATGTCGTTGTGCCCTCACAACGCGCACAAGTGTAATACTAATCTTTTACGCATTTATCGATGTCCAATCTCGATAATGCTCTGACTAGGGATGTTTAATGATTTATCCTTCGTGGACTGATATTGCCTCATATCATTCTCCGTCCAGGAACAAATCATAGGGACCTCTCATTATTTATACATCTAGGTGATCTAATCACAAATAATAAGAGTGCAATCTCCTTTGTCACATAGTTAATTTGTACAACAACACCGTGATCTGTACAAATAGTGACGCTATGGGTCATAATTGTCCAACAATCTCCCACTTGGCCTATAGCCAGTCACTCGAGTGTTTGGCATCAAATTTGGGGAAAATTAATCTAATCAATCTTTCTCAAAATTAATCATGCATAACTCTAAGTTATCATAATCTAAGCATAACCAAACATTCAATTTGAAGAAATCACGCTACAATCACAAAATCCCCAAAGTAAAGTCTATGAACCCTAAAATATTTCATGCTTAAAATTGGCTCTGATACCATTGTTGGGTTCTCCGAGAACATGCCAAGGATCTATTAAGCATAAAATTGTGTGAATTAACAAAGTAAGTTGCGGAAAAATACTCACTTTGATCAGTTATTAGGATGTGGAGATAACAAAAATTTCAACCTTTGTGTAGTGCTCCAAGCTCTCCTTTGTTTGTATGTTAAGCTCCAAGCTTTGATTCTTGAATTCCAAACTCAAGGGTTAGTGTCCCTAACACCTTTGTTGACTCTATAGATGTGCTAGCAAGCAAGATTTTTTAAATAAAAAATCATCAAATATGAACCCTAAGATCACGCCAAAATGGAGAGTGAGAGAGGAGAGGAATTCGGCCCTTGGCCAAAAAGATGAAGAGAATGTGTTTTGTTACTTCTTTTAATGTATTTCTAATTTCCAAAATCAAAAATCCATTTATAAAAAGTCAAGTTGGTAAATGTCTTTCACAAATCAACAAAATGTGTAAGACAAGTTACCAAAATCTCTACCAACTTCTATCAACCAAAAGGTGATAAAGTTTACTAGTGATGTGACTTGTGGGCCCCACTTTAAATTCAAAATCCGAGTGGGCCCGCTAAACACATTTCTGGCTCGGGTTCGTTAATTTCGAATTAACGAATTTTCCGTTGCGACTTAATTAAATCCAATTTAATTAAATAATAATGCCTTGCAAAATTATTACGAAAGTCGCTTGCGAATTAATTCTAAATTAATTCATTCGCCCGAATTAAAATCCAATTTTAATTCCCTATTGAAATCTAATTTCATTTAATATATCGAATATATTATTTAATCGATTAATTCCCAATTAATCGTTCTCTCTCTTCTATTCGAATTTTATCCCAGATAAATTCTCGCTGCAATTATTCCTAGATTAATTTTCTCTCTCTCATAATTAATGACAAATTAATTCTGTTCGAGTCAAACGTCATCGGTGCATCTTCGGAAAGCGACCCATGAGATCTCCGGATATGTTGGTAGTAAATCTGGTTATCGGACTATCCAAATACATGCGTATCCCATACCACGTTCTTACCGATTTACAAGACATAGTTGGCTTCTAGTAATTCGTTGTGCCTACCCAATTCTCTAGAAATATTCTTTTAAGGAATATGTAATCTTTGCCAGTCATAATATACGTGGTATTGCGTATTACGATCCAGTATCGATATCACATGTTAGGCCTAGGGCTGGAATTGTGTCTGCCCCGTACGAAGCATATATCGGATCTCTGGTAACTAGTCTCTATAATCGGATAATCATGACCTAGTCATATTATCTCGATGACTGCAGTACTTAAGAGTACTAGTTCTGTATCCTGCGTGATCATCATCTCCATATGACTGAAGTGATACTTCTATCTTGACATCACACCCAATACACTATGATTCTCAATATACCCAGAAGGGGCGTACACAGAACCTGTTAAAGCCCCAGATGACCAAAACCAAAGTATACTGATTGTCGCAAGTACTAGCGATGCAAGTCTTAGGTTAAGACCAAATACGCCTACCCTGATTGGGATTCCCATAGACATAGTCATACTACCAATGGGATTCCAATGGGTCTATCCAGAGCGAAGCTATTTCCGTACCATCGGTAAACAGAACCTCCAATTACACTTGCATGAGTATCCAATACCCAAATATATGAGAACTGTGCCGTTATGCTTCCATAACACGCGCAAGTGTAATACTAGCCTATTCCTCATTATCGATGTCCAGTCTCGATAATACTACGACTAGGGATATTTAATGATTAAACCTTACGTGGATTAATATTGTCTCATATCTTATTAATCTGGTACTAATCATATGAACTTTTATCATTTATATATATCCCGGTAATCCAATTACAAATGATAAAAGAGCAATTTCCTTTGTCACATAGTTAATTTGTACAACAACACCATGTTCTGTACAAATACTGATGCTATGGGTCATAATTGTCTAACACTCCCTTCGGTTTCAACTCATCTTCACTACTGACTTGAGCATCGGAGTGCTTACGACACCTACCACACCGGTGGGTAGACTCTTCACACTCACTATACATTTATTTTGTAGGATCGCTAGTGTCTCATCATACAAATCTCAATTGTGGACCTCAGGTGAAATCTAGTGTCTATAATTTGAAGCCCATAGTGGGGCCTTAGCGATTTATAGCAAACAAAGATCTATCAGTCCATGATCCTTTCAACACAGCTACTCATAGCTTCTGGCAGTGAGCAGACACCAGATCATGTGGCCACACCATTGGCCATACTCTAAGAACGATTACGTGCATTAGAAGAAGAGAACCTAATCACGCGAAGCTCCAACACAACCCTCTAGAAGCAATTGGAGCAAATCTCTTCAACCTCCAATATCATGATACTGCAGACTATCCCAACAATCCTATAATCCCAACCAATCTCTTGGGGGTATTCAACGATGTGGCAAGTGATGATCCGCCACCAAACCATCACCCCTGAAACCATCCAAGTAGTGAACCTATTTCTTCAGTTGACCAAGCACAACTAGTCGCATCCACCATGCGCAAAGAAATGTTAGAGTTCAAAGAAGTAATTTTGTCCAGCCTACCCGGTGTCAGGCTACCAGTAAGAAAAAGCCGAGCCGATATAATTTCAGATACCCCAATCTTAGAGACCATCACTTCTATTGAAATACCAAGGAAATTCAGTCATCTAGACATGAAATTGTATGATTGATCAACAGACCCAGACGACTGTATTTTTCATTACAAATATAAAATGATATCAACTTGTCTGGCGCCACACCAATGGGAGGCTGGAATGTGCAGAGGATTTGGAGAGACATTGGCAGACCCATCCCTCACTTGATTCATCAATCTCTTATATAGATCCATTGGGTCATACCAACAGCTGGCACACAAGTTGTGGAGCAATTTTCCATCTCTTGTAATCTCGAGAAAATCACAGACAACCTCAATACAATCCAACAGAAAAAATGAGAATACTTACGAAGCTACATGAATCGTTTCAACAAAGAAAAGATATATATTCTGGATCTCCATCAGCCTACTGCAGTGGAAGCCTTCAAGAAAGGTTTGCTCGTAGATAGTGGGATCTACAAGAAACTAATAAAATTTCGATGCCACACTATGGATCAGGCAATGGCTCGGGCCCAAATTAAAATCAGATGGGACGAAGACAAGAGGAACAAGAAAATAGAAAGTTCCTCCACCCTATAGAATGATAGAATACATAACATTCCTAAACGACACAAGGAATTCACAGGAAAAGCACCACAATCTGTAGATATGAGGATCCACCAGAGGAGGGAGCATCTCCTTCCCAACCGAGATCTCAACCGCTGACCCTTACCTTACAGGGTTCAAGATAGGACGTCAGCAACCCCAGGAGAATTGGTTTCAGTCTTTAAAAATATGAGGAACGAAGTAAGATGGCCCCCACGCTCTGGGGATGGTTATACCAGGAAAGACACCAATAAATGGTGTGAGTTTCGTCGAGACTACGGCCATACGACGTTAGATTATGTGGAACTGAGATTGAAAGTCTTGGAACTACTAAATAAGGGATACTTGAAAGACTTCCTCATAAAGAAGGGCAAAACAACACTGGCCCGGAGAGATGAAAATGATGAACGAGGAGACGGCCCCCCCCCACCACCACCACCAATAAATAATACGGTGAATTTTATTTCAGGCGGATTCGAGGTCAGTGGCGTCTCTTACTCTACCGCCAAGTGACATTTAAGAGCAGCAGCAGTGGGCATTTCCCAATCTATGATGTCGATAGAATGGATGTTCACCAACCTGACAATAGAATTTCCAAATGACATTAGCTTTAGTCAGATAAATCCTCATCATGATGCTTTAGTAATCTCTCTACAAGTCAAAATTTCATAGTCAAGTGTGTCCCGGTTGATACATGATCCTCAGCCAACATCATCTTCACCACGGCCGTTTCAGATATATGGGCTAAGTTAGAAAAGGTCAATCGACGGTCGACGTTGCTGATAGGATTCAATGGTGAATAGAAGTTCACCAAGAGAGAAATATCTCTTCCAATCTACGCAGGTGGAGTCAATAAAATGACCACGTTCTTGGTCTTGGACTGTCCTTCAGCCTACAACTTGATTGTTGGAAGGCCTTGATTCATGAAATGATGGCAGTTTCATCCACTTACCATCAATTGCTGAAGTTCCCCACCAAATGTGGGATCCAAAAAATAAAGGGGGACATGTTCGCTTCCGGAAGCTGCTATCAGACGACTCTGAAAGAAAATCTTCAGCTTGCATAGAAATTACATGAATGATCTCATACTACCGGGCCAAATCCACCAATTATTGAAGAACTCGATAAGGTCCAGATTCATCCATAGCACACTGATCATAAAGCTCAAATTGGGGCTAATCTATAACCTAAGCTACAAGCTGATTTGATTGGTTTCTTGAATGAGCGACATTATTACTTCGCGTGGTCACACAAGGATATGACTGGGATAGATCCTGAGTTGATTATCCATGAACTTCATATGGATTCAGACTACCTTCGTGTCAGACAAAAGAGAAGAAAGTTAGCTCCAGAGAGAAATCGAATCATTGATGAAAGGTTCAAAAACTATTGCAAAATGGAGTCATCAAAAAGTCCAATATCCCGAGTGGCTTGCAAACGTAGTCGTGGTTCGAAAGAAGAATGGGAAGTGGCGAGTCTGCATTGACTTCACATATTTAAATATAGCATGTCCAAAAGATTCATTCATTTTACCATATATTGAATCAATGGTGGATGCTACACCAGGACACGAGTTGTTAAACTTCATGGACGCTTACTCAGGTTACAATCAAATTCTCATGCATCCAAACGACCAAGAGAAGACTGCCTTCATCACCAATAAAGACATCTATTACTAAAAGGTGATGTCATTCGGACTCAAGAATTCTGGAGCCACCTAATAACGTCTTATCAACAAGATGTTCTCCCAAACAATTAAGAAAACCATGGAGGTCTACATAGATGACATGTTGGTAAAATCATTAGAAGCCAAACAACATCTAACACACTTGGAGCAGACGTTCTACACAATGAGAAAATATGGCATGAAGCCGAATCCCGTAAAATATGCCTTTGGTATTGCTTCGGGCAAGTTTCTAGGCTACATGATCACTCGATGACGGATAGAAGTCAATCTAGATCAAATTAAATCCATCTTTAATATCTCCTCTCCCACCAGCCCGAAAGACGTCATGCGACTTGCAGGAAGGATCGCAGCTCTGAATAGGTTCATCTCCAAGTCCACAGACAAAAGTTTTTTGTTATTCTCAGCTCTCAAGAAAGCAAATAATTTCGAATGAACCCCAGTCTACAAAGAAGCTTCGAATAAGCTCAAGAGATATTTAACTATTCCACCACTCATTTCAAAGTGAGTCGACCATAAAAGGATTTTCATCTACTTAGGGGTTTCTGAGCAAGCAGTGAGTGTTGTTTTGATAAGAAAATATGGGACTCAACTCTCAGTCTACTATGTGAGTAAAACTCTACTCGATGGGGAGACACGCTACACTCAAATGGAAACGTTAGTGCTTGCCCTAATAACAGTGGCTCGGATGCTACACCCTTATTTGTAAGGGCATCTAATCACAGTCTACACTTCTTACCCCTTCATGAGCATTCTCCATAAGCATGAGCTCTCTGAGAGAATGAAAAAATAGGTTGTGGAGCTTGAAGAACATGACATAACTTATCAACCACGAACCGCTATCAAGTCACAGGCCCTAGCAGACTTTGTTGCCGACTTCAGCCCCACCCTAAAAGCCCCAACTGAGATAGAAGTCCATTGTGTACAATTGATATTCACTTGGAAACTCGCAGTCGACGAATCCAACAACAAGCGCGGCTGCAGGTTGGGAATTATGATCACTACCTCTGAAGGCGACACACTACAACAGGAAATTAAGTGTGATTCCAAAGTCACCAACAATGAATCCGAGTATGAAGCTCTGATAGCTGGTTTGAAATTATCTAAGGAATTAGGAGCCAAGAAGATAAAAGTAAAATCAAACTCTCGGCTATTGCAACCAATTCCAATGATCATATCAAGCACGAGACTCACAAATGGCGTCCTACTTACAGAAGGTGAAAATAATTCAGTCGACATTTGAGGAACTCACAATTTCGTAAGTTTCTAGGAATGAAAACACTCATGTGGATGCTTTGGCCACCCTCAGTTCAACAATGCAAGGGGATAAATCCCAGTCTATACCCATGGTATACTTGCAATAGCCAGCTATCTGGAAGGGAGAAACTAAGGAAGTCGTCTCAATTGCTCCAGGCGAGACATGTATGACTCCTTTAGTGAAGTACTTGCAAAATGTAATACTCTTAGAAGACAGAGCCGAGGCCCAAAAATTTCAACAACAGACTGCCAGGTTCACTCTCTATGATGGCCAACTTCTAAATATATCTTTCTCTAGACCATACCTTAAGTGTTTTACTCCCGAAGAAGCCTAATATGTATTTGCTAAGCTGCATGAATGCAAATGTGGAAATCACTCTAATGGAAGGATATTTTCATGTCGAGCCCATATGACAGGGTACTATTGGCCTACCATGCGAGCTGACTCAGCCGACTTCACCCGTAAGTGTGAGAAATGTCAAATATTTGCCTTTGTCTCACATATACCACCTGAAATACTCAACCCTATTCTTTCTCATTGTCCATTCATGAACTGGGGGATGGATACTGTAGGAAAACTCCCAACTGCCTCAGGACAACGAGTCTACATGCTTGCACTAACAAATTACTACTCCAAATGGATTGAAGCATAGGCTTTTGCCAAGATACGAGACCGCGATGTGCAGTCCTTTATTTGGAAAATATCATATGTCAATTCGGGCTATCAAAAGAGATCGTGACTGATAATGGTTCACAATTCATCAACCGCTGATTCCAAGACTTTTGCATGAATTAGGGAATCAAATTAAGCTTCTCAACCCCACATTTCCCACAAGCCAACGGTCAAGCCGAGTCTTCCAACAAGACAATTATGAAAACAATGAAGAAAAGATTGGAGAAAGAAAAAGAAGCATGGATATATGAACTCCCAGGAGTCTTATGGTCTTATAGAACAACTGTCAGTTTGTCAACTAGAGCAATACAATTCTCGATGGCATTTGGGTCTGAAGCAGTTATCCCAGCCTAAGGAAATATCCCATCCCCATGCTACCAAAGGCTTGAAGAAGATTCGAATCAACAGCTCATGAATCAAAGCCTCGATACGATTGATGAACTTAGAGAACATGCCTCCATACGACTTGCTGCCCATCAATAAAAAATGGCCAAGTACTTTAACAAATATGTCAGGTGCAGAACATTTAAAGAGGGAGATTGGGTCATACGTAAGGTTTTTCAAAACATTAAGGAAGTTAGAGATGGAAAGCTTAGGCCAAACTGGGAAGGCCCCTACATCATCACAAAAGTCGTGAGGCAATGAGCATATAAGTTAAGTATTGCGGATGGGAAACCCATTCAAAATAACTGGAACGAGATTCATCTCAAGCGATACTACATGTAGTGCCACCATATTTAGTCATAATATAGCCACTCGACAAGTGACTATATTTTGACTAGGGGAAAGGATCATGTTATTTTGTATATAGTCAGCTAATGTTTGTCTTTTGAAAGGCGATAAGACAATCAAGCAAGTAAATTTAAAATTGAATCAAATGACATTTCCATTCAATTATCATCATTTTCTTTTACACAAAAAAAAAAAAAAACATAAGTACAAACTACATCGGTCATTCTTCAGGAGCCTTAGAAGGTGGAACTTCAGTAGAAGCATCGACACTAGCAGGTGCATCTTGAGCAACATGTTGAATAATTGGGTTGACTTCAAGCGAACCAGTGCCTTCACCCACCTCTTCATGTTCCTCGGCAACCATCCATATATCAGCAACATCACCAATTACAACATCAGAACCCGCCTCTTTCGAGTGAATTTCCTCTCCAACATGAGAACCTGCCTCCTTAGAGTGAACTTCCTCTCATTTCTCTTCTTCTTCGCCCTCAGTCGAAAGAGAGAGTCCAGCCACCAATCTGTCATATTCTTTGATCCATCTCTTTGGTTTCCATGCGACATGCTTTCCGGCAAGATACTCTTTCATAAGATCACTCCTCCATTTCATCATTGATTCTAAAGCATTCACCTCGAGCTGCTCAACCAACTGGCATTCTCTTTCCTCA
Organism: Zanthoxylum bungeanum; assembly: GCA_019454045.1. Taxonomy (NCBI): domain Eukaryota; kingdom Viridiplantae; phylum Streptophyta; class Magnoliopsida; order Sapindales; family Rutaceae; genus Zanthoxylum; species Zanthoxylum bungeanum. Next base: position 21,258 of record SKCR01040877.1, on the reverse strand, counting down.
AACTATCCAAGCTTTCCTTGTATGCTTTGATTGTGGCTCCAGACACTTCCCTCTCCACTTTCAAATTCGCTTGAATGGCCTTCAATTCCTTCTCCACCTTCTCAACCCTTCTGGCCGTCATTTCAGAGGCTTCGAGTTGTGCCTTCAGCTCGACAACCTCTTTTCTAACTACTGCATTGGACTTCTCCAACTCTCTCATTCGCCTTTGACTCGACTCGGAATATTCTTGCATGAAGAGGCCATATTCCATAACCTGGAAAAATATGGTGTTATTCTCCATTCGACTAAAATAAGGGAATTCATTTGTAACTTTACCTAATAGCTCAACGCCACGATCTTTTTTCTTTTTTATGTCGGACCCAATTCAGTAGCCTATTTTCATCTTCTTCAAGGATGAGCCCTTTGATGAATTTTGAGAGGTTGGAAGGATCTGAAATCACGGTCGGCCCCTAAGGAATCTTCACTATAACATTCTCAAGGTCTTCCTCTACTATAATCACTGTTTTTCTCTTCTTGGATGCTACATCTATTTCCATCGAATGCCTTGTCATAACAAGAACCTCAATCGAAGCAATTTCTTTTGGCATTGGGACCTCAATCTCTTCAGCTTCGGGTTCCTTCCATTTGGCCTTCTTGTTTTTCCTTCTGCTTTTCATTTCATTGAGTGAGGGCACATTGAATGGACCTGACATTATTTCAGCTGCTCACAAAAACTCTTCGGGTGTTAGTGGCTTTAAAAACAACGACTCCCAAAATTCAGTCCACACGACCAAGTAGCCAAGATCACAACCAAAATTTGTTTACAAGGGGCCAAAGGGATACCTTCTGGATCGAAAACTTCCTTTGACAACGGGGTCAACCTCAGTCTCATTTCTTCAAGAACGGCTCTCAAATTTCTCTCAGGGGCAGGCAGACTAAGGATGAACTTTGTATTCAAAATGACTCGATTGGTGGTGTCAAAAGTTCTGTTTCGCTGAATACCTATAATTGGAAAGACAAAGACCTCAGTCATACAAATAAAAAAAATGTAAATATGAAAAAGCAAGGTAAAACACTCACTCGACGAATTCCAATGTTCAGGAATATGACCAGCCCCAGTTGACCCAAATATACTATCTCATCTTACAAAAAAGTAAAATTTCAGCCATTCCCCCACATCATTCGTTTTAAGCCCCAATACCAAAGGCTCATTCTTCTAACGAATATACAAGTGGTATCTCTCATTCTCTCTCAGATGCTCCCTCAGGTAATATGTATGCATGAGGTCTCTTACCCCCAAACTCAATCCCCAACTCAAACGCCATGCACTCAATCGACATCAGAATTCTCCGTGTGTTTGGCATCAACTAGGACGGGGCTAACTCATAGTGGTTCAGTACCTCCCAAACTAACTTGGGTATTGGGAACTTAAACCCATCAACAAAAGAATGCTCATGAAACCCAATCCACCCAGGAAATTTATAATTATCCTCTCAGTCGACGTAGCTAACCTAATTTCTATAGACTGAGGAAACCTATATACCAACTTCATCTCCGTCATTGATTTTTCAGCCACACGACTAGGTAGATTTCTTGTCAGGATATTCTTCGGTTCACTTGTGCTTGGGGTCCCACTCAACTCCCTAATTATGGTAGTGTCCTAAGTGGCGTCGCATCGGTGGGTATTCCTAGTGGTGGTTCAGTAACTGTTATAATTCTAGCCTCATGAAGATCTTCATGCGACCAATCAGCATAGGCCTATTCCCTACTCGACTCACTCGAAGATATTCCAACAGGTGATTCATTATACCTATCTATTTGCACATCAATACTATATCATGCGAATCTTCACTCGATATTTTTCCAAACGACAAAATAATTAGGCCTTGAATTTTTTACTTCATATAGATCAAACTAACTAATCCTCAAACACAATTCCAATAGTCTCACTAAAACCCTAAAGATCAAATCACATATTTTCAGCAAGAACAACTTGAATCTACGCTATGAATAATCGAAGATACTAACACAAAGAAGTGTATGAGGAGTACCTTGAAAATCAGGAGAACTCTTCCAACTTACCAAGCGAGAGAAATTTTATGAATGAAGGAAAATGAGCCTCCAAAGCTCAATTATACCCTCTCATTTTGGCGCTTCATTTTCCCACCTAAGAGACACCTCATGGATCCCGCTAGGGCAATAGAATTAATTGAAAGCCCAAAAAATTTCAAAGCCCCTTTGATCCAACTAAAGCCCAATCATTGAAGAGAGATAAACATAATTGTCGGCTGAGAAAAACCATGTTTATTCGGGATAAAAGACACTTTATTTTAGTGAAACAAAATCTATTGCGCATTACTTATCTCAAGCGACGAAGAAGTAACATATCATCTACTTACTAAAGAAATTTATCAATGGCTTTCTTCAGACGACATGTATAAGGATTCTCCCCTTAACTACTAACCATGCAGCGGTCATATTTGACACGATAAGACCTTATTTTAAAACAACCACCAAATTCTTCTGACAACTCTATCCCATACGACACATACAAACGCAATGTCATATTACTTTATTCCATTCGACAACGACAAAACCTTATTCTAAAGAACCACCAATTGACCCACTAGACAAAGACACCAGATGACATGTATAAATATTCAGTTATATGTATTGACAATGTTCATGATCACAAGTATAGATATTGCCCCCATTCGACACAACAGTCTAAACCCATCCCCTAGTCCTCTAACCAGTCGAATGGAGATCATCCTAAACCTTCATCTGGTTCAGTCAACTAGGAACATTCCCCATGGCTCATATCGAGTCAAATTCAAGACCTGGATCTTCGACTGGTCTAGACGACACTGAAGACTCCCCTCATCCTCTGACCAGTCGAATGAAGATCATCATAAACCTTTATCTGGTTCATTCGACTGGGAACATTTCCCCTAGCTCATGTCGAGTCAAGTTCAAGACCTTAGATATTCATCTAGTCCAGACAACACTGAAGTCTCCCCCGGTCCTCTGACCAGTTGAATGGAGATCATCTTAAACCTTCATCTGGTTGGATCGATTGGGAATATTTCTTATGGCTCATGTCAAGTCAAGTTCAAGGCCTAGACCTTCATCTGGTCCAGGCACACTGAAGACTCCTCTGGTCCATTGACTAGTCGAATGGAGATCATCATGAACCTTCATTTGGTTCAATCGACTGAGAACATTCCTCATGAATCATGTTGAGTCAATTTCAAGACCTGGACCTTCATCTGGTACAGACGACACTAAATACTCCCCTGATCCTATGACCAGTCGAATGGAGATCATCATGAAACTTCATCTAGTTCAGTCAACTGGGAACATTCCCCATGGCTTATACCGAGTCAAGTTCAAGACCTGGACCTTCATCTGGTTCAGGCGACACTGAAGACTCTCATAGTTCCCTGACCAGTCTAATGGAGATCATCATGAACCTTCATCTGGTTCAGTCGAATGGAACATTCTCTATGGCTCATAGCGAGTCAAGTTCAAGACTTGGACTTTCATCTGGTCCAAGCAACACTGAAGACTCCCCTAGTCCTCTGACCAGTTGAATGGAGATCATCATGAACCTTCATCTGGTTCAATCGATTGGGAACATTCCCCATGGCTCATGTCGAATCACATTTAAGACCTGGACCTTCATCTGGTCTAAGCGACACTGAACACTCCCCTGGTCCTTTGACCAGTCGAATGGAGATCATCCTAAACTTTCATATGGTTCAATCGACTATGAACATTCCCCATGGCTCATTTCGAGTCAAGTTCAAAGCCTGGACTTTCATTTGGACTCGACGATATTGATGATGCCCTGCATATACACTCACATGTTATTCCTTGCAGAGACATCTGGAACACTAATAAGAAACTATCATGTATCGTATTCTAATCCAGTCGACAAGGGCATCACCATGACCCATGTCGATTCAAGATCAGGACCCAGACCTCGTTGGATCCATACTCCCATATACCCTCGATATGTCAAATCGACGGAGGATCATCTCAGATATGTAATAAACTTCATCAACATTGTATGAATTTTGACAAATCCAAATGACATCAACGTCCATGTACACTTACCTATTTCATACGACATGCTCGTCAAGTACTCTCCATGTCAAAGACTCGTTGACTTAGAGAGTGGGGGATAAATTATACGACTCAAATTTGGGCCAAGGGCAAAATCATATTTTCATTTCAGACCCAATACTAAACAGAACCCGAACCTCTAACAGTATCCGGCCCAAAAGACTTAAATCATTCTCATCCAAACCCAAATCAACAGACAGCCCAAAAGACACATAATTAATACTTCAACTGCCATATCTCTTTTTTCCAACAAAAATACCAACTCCATATGCAAATATTCTTCTTTACCGAAAGCTTAAATTTTAAACACGTTATGGGTCCCACCTTCATAAATACAGTTATTGTACCAACTAAAAAAAGTTATAATTCTCAAACTATAAATAGAAGTAGAACTCATAATACGATACATTCAAGTTTTAGTTCTCATATTTGAGCTCTCATAAGCCTCTAAACACCGGCCTACTGCCCTCACGGTAGTCCACGGAGGTAAAAGTAACCTCATATCTTATTCTCTCATCATTTTCAGCTCATCTTTGCTACTGACTTGAGCGTCGGAGTGCCTACGGCACCCACCACAGCGGTGGGTAGACTCTACACACTCACTCTACCTTTATTTTACAGGATAGCTAGTGTCCCATCATACAAATCTTGATTGTGGACCTCAGGCGAAAGAAGCAATATGAGTTGCAACATCTCCCTCCATTAGTAGCTACGCAGTACCCGTCACAGTATATAACCAGTTCCACCTTTCAACAATCTAGTGTCTACAAAAATGAAATGCGAATGATGGTTCATTTTCAAAAAATTACAAATCAATTACGTGATATATTTATATAGACATCAAAAGTAACCAAGTCACATATACTAGTTGTTAATACACTAATCCGGGTGATTATTTCTGTTGAATAATCTAGTGTAAAAGCAGTTAATGGATTATCTATTACACGTTAGAAGCATGGCAGACCACTTGGTTCAAAAGATATTGTTCCCCGGAAGAGAAAAATAAGAGATCATGATCTTGTTACAAATAATGCTCGAGCTATAAATATACTCACACTCTCAGAATCAATAGTTCCAAGAGAAATAGTGATCCCTGAAGAGACCTAAGTCCTTGAAGAGATATAAGTCCTTGAAGAGATAAAAACTTCTAAGGAGAAAAAATCTACAAATTATATTTATACAAAAGCAATATGGGAACGTAATGAATTAGTCATAGACAAAGTATTTGTGCTCACAGTAGCTACTGAAATTACAAATGAATTTGAACCTCAAACTGTCGATGAATATAGACAGATATATTATTGGCTTCAATGGAAAGAAGCAATTCAAGCAGAATTGATTTCTTTAGCCAAACGTCAAGTATTTAAGCCGATAGTCCAGAAACTTGAAGATGTCAAATCTATTATATATAAATGTGTATTCATAAAGAAACGTAATAAACATAATGAGATAATTATATATAAAGCGAGCGCGAGGTTTCCTGTAAAGATCTAATATTGACTATAAATGTATTCTCATGTGATGAATACTATTAGGTTTCAACTTTTAATATGTTTGGCAGCATTTAAAAGACTTCATATATGTCACACAAATATTTAGGCCACTTGACACTGATATTTACATGAAAATCCCTGAAGGATTGAAAATGCCTTAACCATATAAATAAAAAGATCATAAACTGTATTCAATCAGGTTACAACGATCTTTATACGGATTAAAATAATCTGAATGCATGTGGTATAATCGTTTGAGTGAATATTTGATGAAGGAATGATATATAAATTATTCTATCTGCCCATATATATTCATTAGAAAGTCTAAATCTGGATTTGCTATTGTAACAGTATATGTCAATGACATGAACTTATTTGGAATTCCTCAAGAGGTTCTAAAAATTGATGAATATTTAAAAATGATTTTGAAATATTGGGAAAATAAGTTACTTTCTCGGGCTGTAGATTAAGTATAAACCTAAATATATCTTTATCCAATGATTAAATTAAATTGAGAATCTTTTGAAATATTTCAAAATGGATAAAGCTAACCCAATGATTTTCTAATCTATCGATCCTGAAAAGGATCTATTATGTCCTAAAGAATATAACGAAGAGATATTTGGTCCAGAAGTACCATGTCTTAGAGCAATTGGTATCTTATTATATTTATCTCAATACACCAAACCGGATATTGCATTCTCAGTAAATTTATTGGCAAGATTTAGTTTTGCGCCAACTCGATGACATTGGAATGGCGTCAAACATATATATCTTCCATTATCTTTATAGGACTAAAGACTTGGGTTTGTTTTATTCAAATGAGCTAACACAAAATCCAGGTCTTGTTGGTTATACTGATGCAAGATATCTCTCTGACCCTCATAAAGCACGTTCACAGACAGGGTATGTTTTTACCTACAATAACACGGCAATCTCATGGCGATCTACAAAGCAGTCTTTTGTTACTACATCTTCCAATCATTTAGAGATACTTACACTACATGAAACAAATATAGAATGTGTATGGTTAATGTCACTTATCCATCATATTAAGAGCAAATACAATTTAAACTCTACCACAGTTATTCCAACAATGATATATGAAGATAATGTTGCTTGGATTGCAAAAATTAGTTGAGGGTACATCAAAGAAGATAGATTCAAGCATCTCATCAAAGTTCTTCTATATTTATGAGCTCCAGCAGAGCACACAAATTAATGTCAAGAAAATATGTTCAACTGATAACTTTACAGAATTATATACGAAAACTTTACCGACATCAATATTTGAGAAGCTTATATATAGCATTGGCATGCATCGTCTTAGTAAATTATCTCGATGGTATCTTTTGAGAGAGAGTGTTTCATCAGGGAGAGCGTATTCATTGACATGACAAGTGACAGTTAGATAAAAACGCATTGTACTCATTTTCCTTCGATCAGGTTTTATATCATTGGGTTTTACTAGCAAGGGTTTAATGAGACAATGTTTGGTTGGATAATTATTGTAAAATTAAAGTGATAGGTCCAAGGGGGGTGTTGTAAATAATGTTATCCCTCACTTTAATATTTACAAATTTACTTTATCCCACATTACTTAGGGGAAACAATCTTAACGTAATCTTTCTTTATAAATAGTGAGCATATATTGTAATTTATAATTTAGAATTAATAAGAAAAGCATGCAGCTTTGCAATGTATTTTCTTCTTCTATTTTTCTCTTATTTTGTAAGAGAGTTGTAAATCTATAAAAATGTATGTCATTTAAGAAATCTTAGGAAGATTAGGAGAGCAATACAATTAAGATAAGGAATTATATGTTGTTAGTAGTTTAAACAGGATTAAAATTTACTACTAACTTATATATCCTAAGATTTTCGCTGCAAAACTCTATTGAAAAAAGAATGACAGGGTTTTTTTTTTTTTTAAGATAAGAGAATGAACAAAATTCAAATTTAATTTTACTCATTATCTTATACAAAATTCGAATCCAAATTATAAATTAAAACATACAGATTTTCTCAAAATTTAAAGTTATTTATTGGACAGCGGATTGGACTTTAAAGAAAACCCCAACTAATTTATGGGCAAAATCTGGTGTTGACAAAATATTTATACATTAATTGGTCGCATAGGCTGACGTTGATCTTTAACACGATAAATTATAAATAATGTTGTATACGTAAGAAACAACAGCTCATCCATTATTATTAAACTATAATAAACTTGCGAAAGGACAAGTAGTTAGTGAAGGTGTTATGATGTAAAAATTATAATCTTATTCAAACGTTTGAATTTGTATTAAAATTTTTATAATCTTGTATCACGTGAGTATGTATGACAATAGATGGTTGAAAAATTCGAAATTTGTCTAAGGTTATGATCATGTGCGGAACTAATTAAATACGCTAATCTAAGATAGGTCAAAGTTAGAGCGATTATGGTATGAATCAACAAACACCATTAATCTATGCAGTTATAAGATTAGTGAAATTTCTGAGAACAATAAAAAGAATCAACACTAGCAACTTTATTGACGAAGTGGAAACTCTCAAGAGTAAAAAATCACTTCGGGTATAGGCTACCACTTAAATCCACTATAATGAGAAAACTTACAGCGATGGTATATGATTTATGGTGACAACTTCACCGACTTGAATACCTATAAACTATAATAACTTGAAGAACTCTCTGAGCCTGCACCAAGCGGCCTTCTTCAAAACCTCTGAAGTCTCTGCGTGTATTCTGATCAACCCTGCAAACTCGCAACACCAGAACTCTCACTACCAATCTTCCTCCTTTAAAACTCTGAAGGCTTAAGAACTTGGATTATGGTTTTATTTTTGTGTTGATGGTTACCAAAAAACAATCTTACAAAAGCAAAGAAGACAAGGGAATCAATGAAGTCTTCTAGATTGATTGTCAAGAAGGAAGAAACATAGTATATGATGGCTCTCAGAATAGTGTTTCTTCGCCTAAGTAAAGTGGTTAAGTGTTTGTTTAAATAGGTAGGGTAAACATAGGGTTTTCCATTGTAAAACTGGCTAAAAACGCGTCCAAAATAACTCACTTACGCATAGACATTCGAACGCCCCTCAAACGCGCCTCAAAAGCAAAGTTTTTGCCTCCAGACATTAAAACGCTCTGACAAACGTTACGCAAATGCACGGCGGAGACTAGTTTTGAGGTGTAAATTAAAACACTTGTAACTTTCTCATCCTTTGTCCAAATCATGCGTTCTTTACATGTACGCGATCGTCTTCGAGTCTACTTACCAATTACACTAGCCTCATGTCAATTGGAGCTGTAAAACTTCTGCAATGTCTAAAATAGTGAATATTACTCTTATATCTCCAACTGATTTCGTCCAAATACTTGTCCAATTGCACCAAGGTCTTCAAGACTCATTACAACTCAATTGAACTTGTTTTGTTACAGACATTGACACAAACATGAAATAAACAATCTCCTCATTTGGCATTTCGTGACCAAACCACTAATACAAAGAATATGATAAAAGACCCAAAAATAAAATAGCCATCCGCCCACCATCAAGATAGTGACTTGTTACAATATAACTCAATCTAATACATAAACAAATAGTCTTGAAATCGATGCCACCACAACCACTAATTCTGCTCACCTGAAACATCCACAAACAATAAGATACCCATGAAAAGCAAAGGGAACATAAAGAGTAGAGAAACCAAAAATTAAAAATTCTCATGCATTAAAATTGATACTCAAGTCGATACTTATTTACTCCTTTTTTTTTGTCACAAAATGACAACGGGTAAAAATAACATGTCAAAATAACATATCAAGATACCAATTAAAAATCACATGTAAGAGAATATGCAAACTTAACTTATTCTCCCTCACTAACAACAATACTCAGTTAGCAAAACAGCACATGGGAAGTAAAAACTCATAAATATACAATGAAAAAAAAAACGTTATGCGATGACATGAAGCACACACAAGCACACAATGAGTTAAAAAAAAGTCAAAAACGACTTAAAACAACACTTCAAGCAAGTACAATGTATTCAGTCAGTACTCAGCTGTTTATGACATGATATAATATGAATTATTTTTGTCATGCCCAAGATTATATGCATGCATATGACATAAACACCAAAGCATAACAAGCACTTGCGTGAAAAATAAGTGCACAATAAGTCAATGTTTAAGACCTTATTTTATGAGCGGGACACAGCCAAATAAATCTCATCTCATGACACACCAAGTCCACAAAATAAGTGTTCAAACCCAGCATCACTAGGACCTAAAAATAAGTAACATTGGTTGTATGCTATAATATTCTCCCTCTAAATATGATGAGCCCATAAATAAAAACTCTTTCGAGTGAAGGGTTTTTGCCCTTATCTTTTGAATTTGGCCCATTGGCTCTTTTGTGCTTGAGACTTTTTAAACTGTTTTTATTTTTTCTTTCTTTTACTTTTATAATGGGATATCATAAGATCATCTAGTCAAGGTCACACTATTCAGAGAGCCATGTAAGACATAGATTAGATTGTCCGTCCCAAAACTCATACATGTGATCAAGTCTCGAAAATAATAAAAACAAGTATATGAAATACAAACACAAGATATACTAAGAGTTTCCATCATGCACACTTATGCACATAAAGCATCAAGAAATATAAAAGCATATTACACATGCATAACCATCTATCATACATACCAGGATCAAATACAACAAGTTTTTCATGCTCTATCAAGCCACAAAATCTTTTTGGACTTTTCATTTTATAATTTTTTTTTATTTTTTTCTTTTAACACAAAAATAAAAAAGACACAACATGGCCTGTCACTTTCCAATGGTACGTAAAATTGTATTCCCGAGTGCAGATTATACTACTGCCATTCGGAATCGGCTATGAAATTTATGTCTGGGTTTTCATCCTATATACCAATGGACATATAACAAAAAAAAACACACACCATATACAGTGAAAATAAAAATATGCAGTCGTGCAAAAATATAAAACACACGCACACACATGCTGAGGAAACATGAATGCACTAAGTAAAGTTGCACCGAAGTGCACTCTCATCACACCTTTTAGGCTCAAGGAATTCTGAAGTTGAGGGGAAAGAATCTTCATTTCTTACCCAAATTTTCTTAGGAATTTCTTTCACTTGAGTACTCATAGTCAGCAGTGCAAGTTTCTCACTAATATAATAAGTCTATTTAGCTAATGCATAAACTTGATGAGCTAGATTTGAAGATTCAAATATAAGTGAAACACCTATGATACCAATTGAAAATTTCAAATTTTTTTAAGGTTATGACCCCGTGCGGAATTAAACAACTACTATAATCTAAGACATGTCAAAGTTAGAGCGACTATCGTATGAATCAACAAGCACCTTTAATCTATCTAATTATAAGATAAGTCAAATATATGAGAATAATAAAAAGAATCAACACCAGCAATTTTGTTGACGAAATTGAAATCTCTCGAGAATAAAAACTATATCGGGTATAGGCTACCACCCGAATCCACTATAATGAGAAAACTTACAGCGATGGTATAGGATATATGGTGACAACTTTACCGAGTCGGATACCTCTACACTATAATAACTCTAAGAACTCCCCGAGCCTGCACCAAGCTTTCTTCTTCAGAACCTCTGAAGTCTCTGCGTGAATTCTGACTAACCCTATAAACTCACAATGTCAGAACTCTGACTATCAATCTTCCTCAGTTAGAACTCTAAAGGCTTATGAATTTGTGTTAGGATTGTGATTTTGTGTTGATGGTTACTAAAGAACAATCTTACAAAAGTAAAGAAGACAATAGAATCAATGAAGTCATCTAGGTTGATTGTCTAGAAGGAAGAAACAAAGTATATGATGGCTCTTAGAGTAGTGTTTCTTCGCCAGGGTAAAGTAGTCATGTGTCCTCAAGGGGCGTGGCTTGGTGGTGTAGGGTTTGGGATCTCACTTTGAGGTCTTGGGTTCGAATCCAGGGAGTGCGTTTCTTATAAGAGCCTGGGACAGCCGGGGTTTTACATGCTCCGCTTAAGCCCGAAAGGGGTGGTTTGGCGGTGGAGTTTCCAACGATTTCAAAATAATAATAATAATAAATTGGTTAAGTGTTTGTTTAAAAAGGTAGGGTAAAGATAAGGTTTTCCTTGTGTAAAACTAGCTTAAAACGCGTCCGAAATAATTCATTTATGCACGGGTGTTCGAACGCCCCTCAAATGCACCTCAAACGTAATTTTTCTGCCTCCAGACGTTAGAATGCTCTAACAAACGTTATGCAAACGCACGTCGCAGACTAGTTTTGAGGTGCAATTTAAAAAGCTTATAATTTTCTCATCCCTTGGAAAATCATGCATTCTTTATATGTACACGGTCGTCTTCAAGTCTACTTTCCAATGACACTGACTTCATATCAATTGGAGCTCTAAATCTTATAGAATATCCAAAAAGGGTGAATGTTACTATGATATCTCCATCTAATGTCGTCCAAATATTTGTCCAATTGCACCGAGGTCTTCAAGACTTATTACAACTCAATTGAACTTGTTTTATTACGAATATTGCCCACAGACATGGAACTAAAAATGGTTAATATTGCCCAAAAGAGTAAATGTTACTATGATATATCCATCTGATGTCGACCAATTACACTGAGGTCTTCTAGACTCATTACAACTCAATTGAACTTATTTTGTTACGAATATTGCCCATAAACATGGAACTAAAAATGGTTAATATTTAATTATTTATAAATTTTAATCTAATAATTAACAATCATAGTTTATTAAAAAAAAAAAAAAAAAAAAAAAAGAAATTCAACACAAAATTCAATTTAACACCTAAAAGGTCTGTTGAATTTAATCACCTCTTTAAGTAAAATTATTAAAAGAAATAATCATGTCATATTAACTAGTGACTCATTATCAACTTTGAACTCTTAAATCTTAATCTCAAATTTCAGGTTTAGTTGTTACAACCAACATTTTTTTTTTAATCATTAAAGACGTGAGGCTTTAATTTTCTGAAATGTCAATGAAATAATATAATCCACCATCTAAAATTAGTTCATTTCTGTAATAATCTCTCTTGTAGAATACTAATTATAGTTTAAATCAATGTTTAAGTTTGAGGTAAAAAGATCACTGCAGGTAGATAAAAAGATTAGGTGGTATTGTAACATTTACTTGCACGTGTATTTTTTCTTTTCTTGAAACACATATAGTCATGCGTTTGAAATTGGTCAATTTTATACTGAAAAATAAAAATAAAAACGCGTCCCATTTTGAATAATGGGACAGCTTTGAACTTGAACCGAAGTCATTACACTTAAATTTATGCCATTAAATTTAAAATTATTCTAAAATTTTTAAATTCAACACATCCGTTCCAAAATCAATAGTTTAGATTTCAATAGAGTTGGCTGGGTGACGATAGTAAGTGGGCTTTTACTAGCCCAACTTGAACAATTTCGGTCATCACACAGCCTCATGTGAATTTGGTGGAGGTGGTGAGATTTTAAAAAGGTTCAATGATATTTGGATTGACCTCGATTGTTTTAACAAAAAAGGATGGTTGTTATATTATGTATTGTTATTATTAGAATAATAGTAGGAATGACAATTGAGAAGTCCCGTCTAGTCTCGATTATGATTTAAGAGGAAAAATTATTTCGAATCCTAATAATTTTTTTGAATTAGAACAAAAAATAATCTCAAATCGCGATCGAAATCTATATTTGGGTCATTTTTTCACTCGAATCTCATATCATTCGGTATGAGATCTCAAATCCTGATCGAATCTCGAGATTTTCTATCAACTCTACACAGTTGGGACCTAATAGATAATTATAAAAATATTAGGGATTTAAAAAGCATTATCCATTTTAAAAATCAGGATATTATAGCTGCTACTAGGGGTGTGCATCAGCCGGTTCGGTCGATTAATCCTTGATTTTTTAACCGAATCAAAATTATTTGGTTAAGTAATTTTAATCGAATCGAAATTATTTGGTTAAGTAAATGTTCAATCGATTTAACCATATGATGACACATAACCATTAACCAACCTAATTATTATTTTTCGATCGGTTTTGGTTAATTCGGTTATTAACTAGTCGTGAATCTCCACAAATAACAATCCACATTAACACATTAATATAAATTTAAATTCATAAAGACAAACATATATGTGTTTAACAACAGAAGACAAATTTAAATTTAACACATTAATATAAATTTAATAACAATCCACATTAACACATTAATTTAAATTTAAATTCATCAAAAAGACAAACATATATGTGTTTAACAACAGAAGACAAATTTAAATTCATCAAAAAGTAGTTACACATTAACAATCCACATTAACACATTAATAACAATTCACATTAACACATTAATAACAATCAACATTAACACATTAATATAAATTTAAATTCATCAAAAAGACAAACATATATCTGTTTAACAACAGAAGACAAATTTAAATTCATCAAAAAGTAGTTACACTCAGTAGTGGCAAAAGGTAAAACGTTTAATTTCGTTTTAATCAAAAATATATATAAAGTCAAATTATGGTTTGTAATCGGTTAATTGGTCGGTTCGGTTATACAAATCTCATAACCTTGACCGAACCGAAAAACCGAAAAATTTAAAACCTTAACAAAAAAAAACCGATTTAATCACAATAACCGAACCATTATAAAAAAAATTGGTCGGAACGGTTCGATTAATCGGTTAAAACCAATTAATGCACACTCATATCCGCTACTACCATAATATGAACATTATTATGAAACTCAAAACAAATTTTTATTTTGGGTGTATATTATTAGTGTGTCGTTCGGTGTATAAACTTATCATTATTCTTATTGTAATAATTATTATTATTGCGCACTTATTTCTAAGTCTAAGGCTAATTCAATGAGTTACTGGTAAAACGATCGAGTTGAGGTGTCTCATCCATGTAATATGATCCACCAAAGAGAATCACTTATGAACTTTCATTTCATTTCCATTTTGACGATTTTTGTGTCGAAATTTTTCATTTTTCTTGCAATATTTAGTAAAAATTCTTTCAATCTATCTTGACATTTTTTATTTACGTGCCTAAATTATTCGGAACCCTAGTCTTTTCTATTGGACAGTTGGGTCATGTACCAAAAAAACTTCATTGTTTATTTCAATCATTATGCAATTCTACAATCTTCAGCGGGGTGTTACAGTCTCCCCTCATTATAAAAATTTCATCCTCAAAATTGCTTTACTTGAACAGATCTTGGTACTTAGTTTTCATTTCTCTCTTTGTTTCCCATGTTGATTCCTCGAACTCCTGGTTCCTCCAAGGAACTCTTACGAGTGCTATTTCTTTGTTTCGAAGTTGCTTCACCTCTCTTGCTAAAATTCAGACTGGTTTCTCTTCATAAGTCAAGTTTGGAGTCAATTCTAAGGGTTCATAGTTTAGCATATGACTCGGGTCTTCAATGTATTTCCTTAACATTTATGTGTGGAATACGTTGTGAACTCCTGGCCGTGACAGTTGTAATGCCAAATTGTATGCTTTATCGCCCACCTTGTCAAGTATTTCAAAGGATCATATGTATCGCAGGCTTAATTTCCCCCTTTTTCCAAACCTCATTACCCCTTTCACAAGCGCCACTTTCAAAAATACATGGTCTCCCACTTCAACTTTAGCTCTTTGATTCTTCTATCAGCATAGCTTTTCTGTCGGCTTTGAGTTATCTTCATCCTTGTTCGGATTCTCTCGACTACTTCTTTAATTTATTGCATTACTTCTAGTCTAATCATTTATTTTTCTAGATACCTTGTGTCGCCCACTGCAGCGTAATGAATAGGCTATCTGCACTTTCTACCATATAACGCCTCGTACGGTGCCATGCCAATAGTTGTTTGGTAACTGTTATTGAAGGAAAATTCCACTAAAGGTAGATATCACTTCCACTTCCACGACCAATCCATTACACAAACCCTTAACATGTCTTCTAATATTTGTATGACCCTTTCGGACTGTCCATCACTTTCTAGATGAAATTCTATTCCGAGCTCCAATTTAGTTCCCTATGGCCTTGTGGAAGCTTTTCCAGAATTTTGAGGTAAATCTGGAGTCACGATCTGACACGATGGAGACAGGGTTACCATGCAGCCTTACTATCTTCTTTATGAACATGTCTGCATATCGATCTATACTATATGTGGTCTTTACTCCTAGAAAGTGTGATGTTTTAATGAGTCGGTCTACTATCACCCAGATGGAATTGTTCCCCATTTCTGACCTTGGTAGTCCTGACACAAAATCCATAGTTATGTGCTCCCATTTCCACTGTGGAATATCCAATGGCTGTAATATCCACGATGGTCGTTGGTGTTCAGCTTTGATTTGTTGGCACGTTAAACATCTTGCTACAAATTATGTGATGTGATTTTTCATACTCAGCCGCCAGTAACGCTACTTCAGGTCTCGGTACATCTTTGTGCCTCTATGGTGTACAAAATATTAGGTGTTGTGGGCTTCCATCATAATTTCTTCCTTCACTTCTGGGTCATTTGGAATGCACAGCCTTCCCTTATATCTTATTATATTATCGTCATCAATCGAAAAGTCTGTTATCTTGCCCGCCTCCATATTTCTCCGTTGTTTTAATAGCTCTTCATCATCCAGCTGTTTTTTTATCCTTTCAAACAATATCGGTTGGGCACTTATAGTTGTTAACCTATATTCTTGTCCTCTAGGGATTATCTCTACCCTCAGTTCTTGTATATCCCTCAATATTGCTAGTTGTACGACTAATGAGGCCAGTGTTGCCTTTCTGCTCAATGCGTCTGCTATTACATTTTCTTTACAGAGGTGATAATTGATCGTGCAATCGTAATCTTTCACCAATTCTAACCACCTCTATTGTCTCATATTCAGCTCCTTTGAGTGATGAAAAATTTAAAGCTTTTGTGATATGTATAAATCTCGCATTTTTTCTCGTACAAGTACTGTCTCCATATCTTTAGTACAAATACTACCCCTACAAGTTCCATATCATGGTCTGGATAGTTATTTTCATACACCTTCAGTTTCCTAGATGCATAGGCGATTACCTTGCCATTCTTCATTAATACACATCCCAATCCGCTTTTGGATGCATCATTGTATACCACAAATCCGCCTTGACCGTCTGGTACTGTTAATATCGGGGTAGTTACTAACCGCTCATTCAACTGTTGAAATCTATCTTCACACTTTTCATTCCACATGAATCCTGCCTCATCTTAGTCAGGGCGATCAAAGAGGTAGCTATTTTGGAGAAATCTCTTACAAATCGTCTATAATAGCTTGCTAGCCCAAGAAGCTTCAGACTTCTATAACATTTCTCAGTGTTGGCCAAATTACAACTTCCTATACCTTTCTTAGGTCAATAGATATCCCTTCACTGGACACTACATGCCCTAAGAAGGCCATCTGTTTCATAAAAAAAGTCGCACTTCTTGAGTTTGGCGTAGAGTTTGTTCACCCTGAATATTTTTAACGTAACACGTAAGTGCCCTTCATGTGCCACTTGACTCTTCGAATATATCAATATATCATCGATAAAGACTATGATAAACCGATCAATGTAGTGTTTGAAAACTCGGTTCATCAGATCCATGAATGTCGTTTGGGTGTTTGTTAGTCCAAATGGCATCACCTGGAATTCATAGTGGCCATACCTCGTTCTGAATGTTGTCTTCCTTACAACATCTGCCTTTGGTACTCGAATATAAATCAATTTTTGAAAATATGGTAGCACCCTGTAATTGATCGAATAGATCGTCGATCCTAGGTAGGGGTGCTTATTCTTTATTGTAACTCTATTCAGCTCATGGTAGTCGATACATAATCTTAATAACTCATCTTTCTTCTTTACAAACAACATTGTATCTCCCCCAATGTGAAGAGCTTGGCCGAATAAACCCTTTGATCAACAATTCCTCCAAATTTGTCTTCAGTTCCTTCAGCTCAGCAGGCGCCATCCTGTAAGGCACTTTTGATATTGGCGTTGTTCCTGGTTCCAACTCGATCTCAAATTTGATCTCCTTATCTGGTGGTAAGCTAGTCAAATTCTCAGGAAATACATTTGAAAAGTCTTTCACTACCATAATATCTTCCACCCCAGTCTTTGACTCGTCCCATATAGCTACTGTATTAACTAAGTATCTGAAAAAACCCCATTCAATAACTTTTCGGCCTTCATTGCTGATATAATTAGCAGCCATCCTTTCGCATATCTGCTTTAAATTCCAATTGCTCATCCCTTTACTAAACCGAAAACAATATCTTTTTATTTAACAAAATATCAATCATAACTATCTACATATTAAATTGTTCGACAAAATGAACGAAAAAGTGTAAATACCCTATACTACGAAAATGTGATGCTTTATTTGTCATCACTAATATCATAATAATCCTAGGCAGGGAAGCCACTTTAAGTGGCCAGTGGTATCCTTCACGATCATTCTTCATAAAATTAATCGTACGTTTAACATTTGTGTTCACATTTGACTTCTGCCAATAATATCTCACATATTTTGTTTGAAAAACATCATACGACAAGGTATCCCTCGGGGGGGTCCTTATTTATACTCTCTCATTAGATCCCCATGACTCTAGCCTCTCATTCAGTTATCTTACTAATGATCAAATCCTTTTTAGGCTCGATTTTATTATATAATATGGCTCTGAAGAATTCAAAATGGTGACCAATTGCTCTACATACTCCTCATGTATATGTTCAGGGTTCCTTTTATACTCATAAAATAACTTTGGACATGGCCATGGGCCTCGACCCCACAGCACTATGGGTGTTCTCCTTAAGAGAGCCATCATTACCTGAATTATTTAATCCTATGGTCAATTATGCTGACAAGAATTCTCAATTTACTGTTATTATTCACGAGCGTTAAGTCAATTCACATTCTTCCTCGCTTACAATTCTATGATGAGGTTAAAAATACACAAGTATAATTTTTACATATTTTATGTCACCATCAATCACACATAACAACCAAGGTATTTTGTTTATCATCTATCGTTCTTATTATTTATGCGTACTTACTTGTTGATAGTTGTGATGATCTATGATGCTCACATGACCTCGTCTTCTATTTACGAGGAACGACAAACTCGCTCTGATACCAACTGTAACGCCCCGATCTATAACAACTCTACCCAAATGAGTATAGAGCAAGAACGCTACCAACACTTCTATACTAACCTTAAATTATCCAAACGCTTAAGAAAAATCATAATATTATTAAATTAATAACTATTCATAAAAGATAAATAACTTTCTTCAAATCCAAATTGTAAAATAAGTGTACTGTATAAATTTAAGTAACAACTAGATC
This sequence comes from Zanthoxylum bungeanum, assembly GCA_019454045.1. NCBI lineage: Eukaryota > Viridiplantae > Streptophyta > Magnoliopsida > Sapindales > Rutaceae > Zanthoxylum > Zanthoxylum bungeanum. The sequence continues at coordinate 2,245 of SKCR01040877.1, read as the reverse complement.
TTCGGAAACCTATCCATCCTGGAAGCTTATTATCCTAATGGCCTTAGACTACAAATTAAAAAGACACGGTCCCTTGTTACATGAGAACCGTGATAGATCCGTCGCGCAACCATTAACCGCTAGATGGGCATAATCGTCCAAAAGGTGATCACATGCACCAAAAGACACTGTGAGCTTAAGCCTAGCAAGAAATTTCCATGCAAAGATGATCCTTTTAAAATGAAACTCTTTGAAACTTTGATTTTAACATAAACATTTACCAATTGATAAACCATTTCCATTTAATTGGCACTCAGTCTCAGTACATGCTATACAATAATCGGTCGGGATTTTGATGTTCTACCTCAGAACATATTTACATTACCATAGATAATCTTTTACCATCAACCATTACCATATACCCTCCTCTGTAGCAGTTATACCAAGCTCGTCTTAAAATCCATTTCAAACCATTTCCACAAAAAAAAAAAAAAAAAAAATCAAAGCCATGACGCTACACATATCATTACCCAAATAGCTTATACATTATACATGATGTGAGCGATGTAATGAAATTAAATTGTATGTTCAGTAACAAGAAACAACCATCACATTATTTATAATACAATATATAAACATAATAAACCTAATCGATTTAACCACCATTCAACAGTCACATCAAACACATCACTCAAACACATAAATTAGTCATGCAGTACAGTTGAAAAATTACTTACCTCCATGGGAATTTCTAAACAATGTCTTAATATGTTATTCTGCTCCTGAAATGTATAACGTATCTCATCGTTAGCATACACTAAAATTCTTTTACTACCATTATTATCATCATCACTAAAATTTTTTTATTGTTATTATTACTATTATTATTATAATTATTATTAATATTATTATCATCATTATTTATTATTACTATTATTATTTATTGTTGTTATTTATTTATTTTTATTTTTATTCATTCATTTATTTATTTGCCTACTCATTATTATTATTATATCTTATTTTATTATTATTATTTTATTTTATTATTATTATTATTATTATTATTATTATTTGGGAATGGGTCAACATACCTGTTCCTTTCCACTGATGCAACCAACGGGTTGCGTCGCCGGGTCAACCCCTACGGTGGGTGGTGGTCGACACCACCTCTACCAATATGGAGCGCCCGACGAGCTGAGTTCCGTCGTACCTGCTGACACCACCAACATCGCCGTGAAACGTCGGATCGAGGCCGAGAAGACTCGTCGCACTGTATATTTTCCCCTCCATTGATAGTCCAAATGATCTCCATTTAAGTCCACATCAGTCCGGTTGAGTCCCTATCGTCGTAAGCTTCCCGTCGGTATGCTCATCGTCGTGATTGTTGGCCAGAAATTGTCGCCAGTTTCTCACGTGGACAGTGAATGTTGTGTTGGAACAGTAATCTTGAACAGTGTTACGGCTTGACACTGCCTCTTTTTGTTTGTTTTAGGGTTTTGTACTTCGATGCGAACCCCACCTTATTTTATTATAGTAATTTTATGATTATTTGTTGTTAACCCCCGGTATTTTAGCTAATTATGAAATTATAAGTTAAATATATATGATATTGTTAATATACCCTGTGTTATACCCCAAATCGACTTAATTTTTGAAAATTTATAATTAGTTCATTTCGGTTCCGATTTTGAAGATTTTTACGCCGAAAAATGCTATTTTTCGTGCTGTATTTAGTAAAAAAAATCTTCCAATGACACTTTTAATTTACATGCCCTAATTATTCGGAACCCTAGTCTTCTCTATAGGACAGTTGGATCGGGTACTAAAAACTTCATTATTCATTTCAATCATTATGCAATTATACAATCTTCAGCAGGGTGTTACAAACAATCATCCGGATTAGTGTATTAAAAACTAGTATATTTGACTTGGTTACTTTCGATGCCTTGATAAATGCATCACATAATTGATTTGTAATTTGCTGCAAATGAACTATCATTCGAACTTCATTTTCATATTGATTGATGCGAGCATCTAAATGAGACATAGTAAAAGAGAGAATCTTCAGCAGGAAGTTTTTTCATTTAAAGAGAGAAAAATTATCTAATTTAAATGACAATCTATAAAAAATATAATTTGTTAGAAGTTCTAATTGCTAGCAAGATTATGGCATTTTTCAGAGCATTTAATTAGGTCAGCATGACCATATATGATATATAGTTTTGCTCCAAGAAATACTAATATTAAAAGTAAAACATAAACAAAG